>PVLD010019210.1:0-37017 GCA_004027595.1 Dinomys branickii | reverse complement strand
TAGGGACTCTATTACACTGCTGGTGGGAATGCAGACTGGTGCAACCACTGTGGAGAGCCGTTTGGAGATTTCTCCGCAAACTAGGTCTAGAGGTTCCATTCAAACCAGCTATTCCTCTTCTGGGTATTTTCCCAGAAGATCTGAAAACATCATATCACTCTGATATATGTGCACCCATGTTTATAGCAGCACAATTTGTCATAGCTAAAATGTGGAAGCAACCCAAGTGCCCATCCACAGAAGACTGGATTAAAAAATTGTGGCATTTTTATATAATGGAATATTATTCAGCTATAAAGAAAGACAGTTTTGGGGACTTTGTAGGCAAGTGGTCAAAACTGGAGTCCATACTCGTAAGTGAAATAAATCAGCGATACATGTGCAGGCAACGTATTGTATCACTGGTGTAAGAACCCGAGCGTGGGAATATAAACTAAGAGACATGAAGGAAATCTGTTCAAAAGCAAAGAACAGATGGGACGAGCGAAAGGAGAAAAGAAAGAGACAAAAATGTATGCATGTATATATGAATATACATATATGCAGGAGGGCTAACATGGTTCTACTATTGTATTATATCACTTAATGCTGAGGAATAATTGATGACGGGTTATTTGATCAATCTTGTATGTCTGTATGTGTTATCCTGAACACACACTTCGAAGATATCAATATGCAAAGCAGCAACTATTGGTGGTTTTGTTGTTGTTGTTGTTGTTTGTCTGTTTTGTTTTCTGTCTTTGGAGTTTTGGTTTTTGTGTTTTTCTGTTGTTGAGAGGATTAACTGTCTGACCAATTTTGCATGTTTGTATATGGGTTCATATATTTACACTTCGAAGATATCAATGGATAAAGTAATAACCACTGTTGAGACCATGTCACCTTGTCTATGGATCAGTTGTGATTGTACTATTTTTTATGCTAATTGGTGTCTGTTTGTTAATATGTTTTTGTACTTTTATTTTTTAAAAAATGGAAATGAATAAAACAATAAAACCATAAAAGTAAAAGAAGGGAAGTAGAGTGGCACCTGAAGGTCCAGCAATCTCCTGAAAATGCCACATGCCCTTCATGCTCCTGTGCTTTTGTATAGGTGGCTTCCCTGCCGGTACCCTACTTTGTACAGCTTTTTCACCAGGTTAAACACTGGTCAATTCCTCATGAATTCCAAGACCCCATTCAAATTCCACTATCTCTCCCTAGATTGCTCACAGATCCTCTGCTGTCTCAGAGCAGCAAAGCCTGTGTGTCTGCATAGAAGCCGGTGGGAGTGCCCTGCTCCATACGATCCCAAGGTCCGCATGGCCATTGCTCTCCCACTCTGGTAGTGACTGGCAGCCATGTCTGTGTTACAGGAGACCCTGCTTTTAACCACAGTTGCTGCTGGATCTAGATGGTCACTGATTCTTTCTCTCCCTATTCTCTCTGCTTTATTTTGAGACAGACTCTCACCATGTTGTTTAGCTAGACTTGAACTTGCAATCCTCCTGTCTCAGGCTTCTTAGTAGTCAGGATTATAGGTGTGCACGATGGCAACTGGCTTGTCTCACTCTTAATAAATCTGAAATTAGGATTTGGAGTGGCCAGTTACAACGTAATAATGTACCTAGACCCAGAAACAAGTAAATTGTAGGAGCTGTGTGGGGTCTACCTGTATAAACATGCCAGGTAAAACAATCTCAGGCTCCCGGTGCCTCATGCCTAGTTGACAGGGAGGCTTCCTTCCTTCCTCCATTTCCTCCTCTGGTCCTACTGACTCCTAGGAAAGGCGCTAAAATTGCCCCAGGGCTCTGACCTCTCACCTTCTTCCCTACTGCCTGTCATCCCAGTCTCTTAAGAAACTTTGGTGCTATGTGGAGACGCTGATCAGGGGTAGAGTATTTGCCAAATATATCCAAGGCCCTGGGTTCCATCCCCAGCACAAAAAGAAGAAACCATGGTGCTGATTTCTAGCTCTGCTGATAGGATTATTAGATCAACTGTGCCTTTGAAAACAAGAATATATTTTGAATTCAAGACATTTTTTAGAACATCTTAGAGGCATCCAAGTTCCTAAGAGGTCAGAGATAAGTGCTCTGGCAAATCAAAGTGAAAACTGGACATAAAAGCAGGAAGCCAGTGACAGAAGCCCTGTGGGCTCTGAGAGCTTTACAGACCTGTTAGGTCGAGAAGTACAGAAGTTGGAACCCAGGGGCCACCAAAGTGTGGGGTTCAACAGAAAACCGTTTTCCCATAAGGCTACACTGAAAAGGGCCACACCCTCGGGCAAAGGGTCACCAAAAATATCAACCCATTCCACTCCTAAGAGACTGCAGTCCGAATTTATACCACCAACTGGTCCACAGAATTCCCAGCTGTGAATTTAGTCTGAGATGGCCAGTCTAAGTGCCCCTAAACATGTGGAAAAAATAAACAACTATCTCTAGAGGGTCATACTTTCACCCTGTGACTCAAAGAACCCTCTTCAAATTATTACCCAAGGGGAAGAGACAGCTCGTAGTCAAATAAACCAGACACACACGGCAGTGAGGCATCACCAGAAAGATCTAGCAGAAATAACACACCAAAGAGAAAGACCAACCAAGATTTGAGAAGTTGAAATTGTCACAATTCTTAACAATGTCTACAGGATCTTACTTAACTAATGGCACATTTCTGAACACCAGAATTCTGGAGGCAGGTCTGGGGCCATTAAAGGACCAAACTGCATGGAACAAGTCAGTTAGAGCACTGCAGGGCACTTTTCTGCATGACTGTTTGGAAACGCATCCTCAGTCTCCACACAAGTCACTTGGTGGCCCTTCGGTGTTCAGATACAGTGGGAGGGAAGCTGCTGGTGCCCTGAACCTGCCTTCACCTCCAGGCAAAGTTCCCCATGTGTTCTGAAAATAAAGGCGCTTTCCTTGGCACCGGTTACCCTACACCTCATATCACCACCTTGCAGCAAGTGTCCCCCGCTCTCTAATGCGCTCTACAAGAGTCAGCAAAACACTCTAAATAATGGTGCTCAATCATAACAAAAGTAAGCTACATGCTGATGAAAATTTAATCTGGAAGGGCTCATGGTGCAGCGGCAAAGCACTAATGGCCTACCATATGGGGTTCCACTTCTACCCGTTCAGTCAATATGACATTTGTTGAGAACCAACTGTAGTAAAAGCATTATTTTAGGTGCGGGAATACAGCTAGTCATATGACGAATTCTCAACAGCTGTGCATTTCACATTCCCGTTGGAGGAGATAAGTCACAAACACACAATCAGCTCCATTTCAGTTTGAAATACTACTGTCTCAGAGAAAATAGTACACTAACAGTATAGTGGGGGCCTACCTTAGACTAGGAGGTCAGAGAAAGCAGCCCTTTAGCTGAGACACAAAAATGACAGGAGCCAACTCAGAGATCTGAGGGGAGAATGTTCTAGATACAGACCAAGGGAAAAGAAATGCAGAAGCTCCAGTGCTCTGAGCTTGTCTTGTTTACGGACAGAAAAAGATAGGTGTGGCCATTCCAGTGTGGCTGGAATGGAGGAGGAATGGGGGATAGACTGTGTTAGCAAGGGCAAGGACAGAAGCAGGGCCAGGCCAGCAAGACTTTGTAAGCCAAAGAAAAGACTGGATTTTATTCCAAATGCAACGGGAAGAAGCCCTGAAGGTTTAACTGAGAAAGTGACAGAGTACCACACATATTTTAGAACATCACTCTGCCACTGCTGCTGACAATCTGGACTGAAGCAAGGGAGGGTGAGTAGAGGGAGAACAATCGCTACTGGAAAACAGAGCTCAAGAGAAAAGGACTTAAGTAGGGAGGAGAAGTATGCGAATGCAAGACTCAGACGTGGGTGGGAGGAAGAGGTGGTGAGGAAAAGTGGAATCCAGGTTAGCACCTAGACCCGTGGTGGCAAACTTTTTAGAGCTTTCAATGACAGTAAGCAGTGGGCGTATGAGTGCCATAGGTCCACCGCCACTGGCCTAGGCTTTTGGCTTAAGCCCCTGTGTAGGGATAGTGAGGAGGAAAATACTAGTTTAGGGCATGACAGTGGGTAGAGCAGAGGAGGAGGAGACCTTGAGCCCTGTTTGGGACATGTGAGGTGCCTATCAGGGAGTCATGTGAAGCTATCTGGTAAAACATTAAGTACAGAGCCAGAGAGGCAAGTCAGAGCTAAAGATACTAATTTCTCAATCACCAGCATAAAATGCTATCAAAAGCCCTGAGGCTAAATAAGATCAAACAAGTAAAACACATGCAGTGGTAGAAGGCCTTTGGCCAAATTCTGAGGCACTGCAACACTTACAGGCTAAACAACAGAGGAGGTGTTCAGCAAGGCCCTGCAAAGCTGTGCCCGCAAAGCAGAAGGAAACGAGAGAGCAAAACAGACAGACGGGACGGCTCTCCTCCCCACCAACAGATCTGGGCATCGCAGGTGATGCTGGCAAGGGCAGATTCCTTGGAGGGGCAGGGACGACGGGCAGACTGGTACGGGTGGCTGCAGACCACAGGAGGAGGGAGCAGGGACGCCGGGTGGTGGCCACGGTGAGACCGGTGGGAGCAGAGGGGCGCTTCTGTCCTGACTACAGTTTATTTTGTTTTCAGGATGGGAAGTCCTAGCACAGTGAGCACTGCGCAATAGAAAGTGCTGTGAGCACAGGAAAGGCCTCTAGCCACATGGCCCAGTTCAGAGCCACTCATCACATGTGACTTGATGAGACACTGAATTTAAATTTTCCTAATTGAGATGGTGGCTAGACCCCACAAAAATGAGGACTGCAGCCCTTCAGCATGTTGGCAGACCAAAGGATCAGCAGCCCAAAAGTCAGCTGGTCGGTGGTGGGGAGTGCAGACCAGATGTCGGCGGCCTTTACTTGTTCAGTGTTTTCTAAAGAGGGAGATCAGCTAGGAGGGGCCAGTGGGACAAGACACTAGATGGAAGTTCAACGCGAAGGGAAAAGGTAAGAAAGTGTTTCGGACAGTGCAGAGCACACTAAGCTAGAATGGTAGACTCTAGGGCAGAGTGCCATTTGAGATTTAGGGTGGGAGAGATGGGAAGAATGTGGGGGTGGCGGGAGGTGGAGGGAGGGGGAGGGAAGGGGAAGAAAAAATGGAATGTGCATACGTGATAGGCATATGTACCACTTCACCAAGGTGAATATAATTGTACTGCAAACATATACTAATTTTAAAAAGAGACAGGGTAAATTAGTGTTCCTTTTCACAAATGTTCGTTTTTCACCATCAACTACTGAGCACTTCAAATATGGCAACAAACTATGTTTCAACAATTTAATATTCCCCACAATTTATCTCTGTGGTTTGCAATCTTCTTGGCTACAGAACCTTCTTTCCCTGTGCCTCTATTAAAACAACAACAACAAAGACAAAAAAAACAAGTTAAAACAAGTAACAGCTAATTTCCCCCAGTGGCTCGGCCACACCTACCACTCTCTGGGGCACTACCAAGGAAGCCTAGAGCTGCAAAGCAAAGATTATCCAGGCCAGTTCCTCTCCAAATGGCTGTGGTCACAAACGTCTCTCTAGAAAAAGCACAGTCCACTTTAGCAGGCCTGAGGGAAGCCCAGGGCTCTGTGCTGCTAATTAGCTTCCTGCTTGCTGGCCGATGCCTCTGTTCCAGGAAACCAGTGGCCAGGCCACAGCCAAACACTCACTCCACTCTGCTTCTGTCCACTGTTGACCCCCTCAGCCCATGTACTTTCTCCTGTGTTCTGCAAGTGGAAGATCCTACTTACTCTTCAAGGTTCTCCTTAATGTCACCTCCTCAAGTCGTCATCAAGCAGAGATAATGATATCCTGGCTCCTGTTACCACCTTGGGCTTCCTTTCCTTCCGTTCCAGAAGCCTCTTTCACTCTGCCTCGGCCACACAGGCTTCCTTGCAGTTTACTGAAATAAGGGTTTTGTATCAGCGAGTCCCTCTATCTGAAAAGTTCGTCCCCCAGACACCTTCCAAAGCCCTTTGCCTCCTTCAAGACTGCTCAGTATCTCTTTTTTCTCCCTTGTAGTGCTGGGGATGGAACCTAGGACTTGGGATGAGCTAGTGTCTACCAACGAGTCACAGCCTCAGCTGAACATCTTCCTCCTAATGAGGCCGATACTCCATCCATCCTATTTAATACCCCCCGCCACAGAATTCTTGATACTCAAGTTATTTGTGCATAAATGTATCATATGTCTGTTTCTCCCATAGGTATAAGCAATTTGAGTGAATGGTCCAGAACATATTGATTTGGCACCTAAAACATCCTGCAAGTGTCTCTTATGTTAATAAAAAAGGTGAGATACCAATTCAATAGCTGTGATAACTTGCAACTAGTGAATGTGCATTCAATTTTTGACACCTCAAACAACCTAATTACTAGTGGAGGTGTTAAAGATACAAGAAAGAACATGATAACAAAAGAGATACAGAAAGTAAAGCAAAAGCATAAAGATAACTCTATGACAACTCGTAACTAAAAGATACAAAAGAATGTCAAGTACAATGGTGACCTTATACTATGAACAGGATAAAGTAACAATTTAACATACAATCTAATAATTTGTATGTCACATATTAAGGTATTTTTTAAAAGATAAAGACAGCTAACATTTTCTAAGAGCTTCCTGTGCGCCAGCAACTATTCAGTCAGTCCCCAGTGTACTTAGGATGGTTTGACTTATCATTTGATTTTACAATGGTATGAAAGCAGTATATATATATCCATTCTGTTTCTCACTTTTGGTATTGTATTCAATAAGTTTTATGAGATATTTACCGTTATAAAATAGGTTTGTGCTAGATGATCTCTGCTCAACTGTACACTACTCTAAATATTCTGAGTTTTTGTTGTTGTTTTTGTTTTTGAGAGAGAGTCTCACCATGCAGTTCAGGCCAGCCTTGAACTCAACATGTACCCCAGGTTGGCCTCGAACTTGCAGCAACCCTCCTGCTCAGCCTTCTGAGTGGCTACAATTACAGGCATGCAGCACATGTCTGGCTCTGAGCATGTTTAAAGCAGGCAAGACTAAGCTATGATGCTTGGTAGGTTAGATGTATTAAATATACTTAGAGTATTTTTAATTTAGGGTGGATTTATCAGGATGTAACCTCTTTGTAATTATAGCAACATCTATACAAACTTACTTAATTCCCAGAATAAGCCTCCACAGTAAATTCTATTTTATATCCTTTTATAAACAAGGTGCTGAGAGGCTAAATAAGTTGTCCCACGTCATATAGCCAACCACATACTGTAGCTCCAGGGCCCTTAACCACTACCCATGTGAACAGCTATGAAGATTTACTTAGCATTTAAAGGGTTATCTTTAGGTAACTTACTTAAAAATCCCAGCAATACTTTCCATGAATATATTATACATTTATTCTCTACCAACATGCTTTGAACATGGCAGTGATTTTCTTTCTGTAGAGGGAAAAGTGTTCTCAAACAGCCCCTCCATACTAGTAATTGATAATCTGCCCATCCAAGAATAGTTTTTAAGATTAAGCCGTAACAAAACGACTCCCTCCTGGGCCTGGCACGGTGGCACATCTGAATCCCACTTGTGTTCTCGTGAGCCCTGCAGGTAATGAACTCAGTCTACACATGTCCCGCCTGTACAGCAGTCTTCTAGCTGCTGTGTCTCCTACGTTTCTCACCCCACATGATCCCCATCACATTCGCCTGAGGGTTCTTAACTGGGTTCCATGATCCCCCAAGTAGTCCACATACAGAATTCAAATACTGTGAACTTGACAGGAGGCATCTTCTGTATTTTCTCTTATTTGCTTAAAAGTATAAATGGGTTGACGGTCTGCATCCAACTACCAAAGGGCTCCACAGCACTAAAAAATGAATGAATGAATGAATGAATGAATGAAAAGATACACAGAATTTAGCCAGGAGGTTATACTAACAGTGCAGGAGAGACAGAAATAATAAACCTGGCTCGGATAAATAGAAGTGAGAATAAGGAGACCAAGTCAACGAAAAACACCTAGGCATTTCTAAGTTAAATGGCACCTTTCACTTCCCACCTCAAGACCTTCCAAAAAAGAGAAGCTGCCTGTGTCACTCATTTATTCCTTAAACCTTCAAGCTTGAGTCAACTGCTCTCAAGAAGTGTATCCACAAGATTAAGCCCTCTGGAGCATCTGATTCTCCAGTCTCCTCACTAAATTGTCTCTTGCTTCCTGCTCTTCTTCCCTCAAAGACAAGAGTCTTCACTGTCCCAATGACCTCCTCAGTGATCTAATTTACCTCTCTGGCTATAGACACCAGTTCTGTATGAAGAGTTCCCAGTGCTCTATCCAGCCTCAACCCTGCTCCTGAGCTCTAATCCCACCTAACTTCCCCAGCATGTCGCACTTGGACTATGCACCCACCAGCACCTTCCAGTCAACATTTCTTTAAAAATACTTCATCCTTTTCCAACATACAACTCTTATTCTCACTTTCCAAATTCTTGGGTCACCATTCTCATCACACATAGTCAAGGGACAACTTCTCAATATTTATCCTAACTTTTAAAGCTACTCCTCTACTGCCTTGCGACTCAAAAGTGCAGTCCCCCTGGACAAGCAGCATCAGCAACCTGAGTCCATGTTAAACTCAGTCTCAGGCCTCACCCCCATCAGACTTCCTGAATACAACTGTCTGCAAGTGATGTACATCTCCATTACATTTGCAGACACAACGATCTAGTGCTCTAACTGCATCCAAATTTTATCATTTTAGGAATAGTTCATGGAATTCTTATGTGTCAATTATAGTACTAGCCTTTAAATACATTACCTTATTTAACCCTCAAAGTAACCCTAAATGATAAGCATTAATAGCACCATTTTAAAACTACGAAACTTCAGGCTTAAAAGACTACATAACCTACTCAAAAAGCCCCTAAATGATGGAGCCGGGATTTGTACCTAATCTGTCAGACTACAAATAATCCTGCCTAGTAACCTGAATTCCCGTCTGTTCCAAAATTGGTATTTTAAAGTATAGCCAGGCATGCTGGCACAGGCCTGTAATCCCAGCACTCAGGAGGCTAAGGCATAAATTATGAGTTTCAGGCCAGCCTGGGCTACATAGCGAGACCCTGTGTCCAAAAATTAAAAAAACAAAAACACCAAAGTATATACTGGCAGAATTGATGCTGTGGCTGACTAAATTCTCTATCACCTGAAGGTAGATTTCATTGGTTTTGTTGTAATTCTTGCTGACAATCTTTCTAAAGGCATAGCAGATCAGGTCTAGGGCGGCATTCTGAAAACTAAAGTTCATGTGAAGGTATTCACCAGAGAAGAAAATGCATTCTCTTCTCAAGATACAACCCCAGGTTTTAGAGAACATAAAACAACTTCTCTAATAGTAAAGTCTCTTTCTTCATTCTGTTTTAGACAAGGTCTTGCTATGCAGTTCAGGCTGGCCTTGAACTTGCTGTGTAGGTGAGGCTGGCCTTGAACTTGCAGTGATGTTTCTGCCTCAGCCCCCCGAACACTGAGATTGCAAGCATGCACCACCATGCCCAGCATGTGTGTCTTTCCTGACATGCCTCCTTCCTCTGCAAAGTAAAGGGAAGAAAAAAATAAGAGAAGGAGATCGGTTCTTGAATGAATGATTGGTTGGACTCTACTCAATGAGTTTCATCTGACACCTTGCTCCTTGTTATTTTAATTTAATTGCTCCATTATATTATTCAGTCAATATCATTTTATAGTCGTTCATATCATTTTTAAACCAAGTTTCCTTCTACCTTATTTCAGTCCCCAAGTATAAACTCATGAACCTAAAGGAGATCCCTATTTCTCCAGTACAGTATCATCCCTCTGACTTAGCCAAAAACACCAAACAAGATGTGGGTGTCCTACCAGGAAACTGGGCAGCCTCCCACTCACACAGAACATAGCATGGTGTTGTACAGTGACACTCATGGGACTCCACCGGCAGGACCCATAGGCATCAAGATCAACCCCAGCTCTACTACAAGGCAGGTGCCTCCCAGACCTTCCCTGGGCCCATTCTCCAGCTCCACTGAGCAGGCATTGCCACACTGCCATAACTGCTTGGTCCATGGGGAGGCTACAGTGGACTAAACCCAGACAGATCAGATTTCTTCTTGGGGTTTTTATAACTAAATCAGACACAGAATGTCCTTTTGGAGGAGCAGAAATGACAAAATGTGAAATTCAGAAACCGTTACATTCCCTGCCTCGTGGAGGAAACCATTCAGCTATGAATGAGAATAAAACGAAAACAGGAAAGTCCCAACAGCACCCAAGTACTTGGTTCTTCTCATGGCTTATTTAGTCTCCCATCCTTCCTTCCACTGTGAGAGACCCCGAAACCCCTACTCTCTAAAATTGTTGCTGAAACCCATTTGACTCTCCAAGCTTGAAACAAACAAAAAAACCCAACTCTCATTAATAACTAGGCTACTTTTAAGTACTGTGTTTGTTAACGAATGTCTTCCTTTGTATACTTGCATAGGGTTTTAAATACTAATTTCTAAAAGGTTGACACTTCGCAGTATATAAAAATATTTTACAGTATCTATTTAAAACAAATCTCAGCTCATACCATTCAACATACTCCACATACTATTAAAGTATCATTTTAAGAAGCTAAGCACCTGATCATTTTTAGCTTAATTCCAAATATAACAAGATAAAACTGCCATCCTAAGTTGTCTTTTTCTTAGTGTATTCAATTATATTTCTGCTTAAAATACTTAAAATAAAAATTGGCACTGATCCACTCACTGATGAGTATTTTAAGTTAGAAAGCAGTAACTTTATCAAATTAGCTACACAATAGCAAGCTTATTCTTGACACCGAGCATTGCCCAAATCAAGATTTTCATTACTGCTACAATGGACTTGAACATTTTCATCTTAATTGTAAGTTTTTACATTTCAATCAAATAGATTTTGACTTAATAGGCTGCAACGCAGTTCAACTACTACACTCAATCTAGCAAACTCTTACTATATTATAAAAATCACCACAAATTTCTCCTGTAGACAGGCTTTGAAAATTCCCTCAACAGTGCAGTATTTAAAGATTATAACAGCAATGCAACATTTATTATATACTATTACTATTTTATGGCTCCTAATACCACATTATGCACCTACTAGACTGTACAAGTAAAAGTTACAAAATAACTTGCAAATTACCCAGTCCCAACAACCTCACTTCACATATACAAACACTGACTAGTACACAAACAGTAACTAGTTAACAGATCAAGGTCAACAGTTACAGTTAAAAAAGAATCAGAGCACAGATGTAACTAACTTTTAACCAAACATAGGGAAGATTTCGAGTACTCTCATAGGATGCCTACACTTTCCCTTTAGTGCTCCACATTTACGGTTATTTCTTGAATGTCCTATGGATATTAAAGTCCAAATTTTTTAAAAGTCCAAATTGTTAGGTTTGTGGTCTTTTCCCATTGATTGTAGTCACATCACAAACACAGGGACAAAGCTGACTTGAATTATCTGTTCTCTCCCATGTTGTCTCTAATATCCCCAATCACATGTAACAGCAGGTTTGCTCATTCTTAATACTGCGGACATATTTTTCCCACATTATACTACCAAGTGTGGTGCACAGAAGGGTATAATAAAACATCGATTTGGTACCAGCCGTTGTCAACTAAATGAAATCAACCAGAAGACATCCAAGTGCTTAGATTTCATCTTTATATACATCAGCATCCTTTTTTCAAAAATAATTCATTAAAGAAAACACACATCTTGGAAATTAAAGATGTGAAACAGACCTTTTTTATAAACTCAGAGCCATCAAGAAAAAAAGATATTTGGACAAAAACAGGCATTTCAGCAACCTGCACCACAGTGGGTGGCACTCTTGGGTGTGCAATATATATTTGCGGAATGAATAACATGTTTATCTTATACACTACAGAAACGTCACTCCTCTGGCTGCGTGTACTTAGCATTGCTAACTTTTCTAAAGAGTAAAAGAAAATAACACTGAATGTACTATCTACTAATCATACATTATCTCTATAAGTCTTGGTTAGTTTCAAAGTATTTCCAATTCAAAATACTTCCAAAACAAATGTAGCAATTCATAAACACAAGGCAGGGTCATATATAGTTACAGTAAAACCTTTCTAATTACAAGCTTTCAGAAAGTAAACTGAAATTCAGACTAATTCCCAGGGAGCACACCCTTTTTTTTTTTTTAAGCAGCACACTGACGTTACTTCACTAATTAAACTCCGAGATGCAAACACTGACCAAAACACCGGAACTCCAAAGGAGATAAAAGGAGATAAATATGAGTAAGCACTACCCTAGCCATATCTTATTTTCTACTGTAAGGTTCTACTCTCATAAATAAGGGACTCCCAACTGACAACACAACACGAAAGGTTAACAAAATAGGCTGTAACTAAATTGTAGGTTTATCATCAAGGAGAATTTTCACTTCACTTTCTGTAATAAAACTTGGGGAAGCTGTCAGGAACTTAAATTGCGATAACTTCAATAGATCAGGCATTTAACTGAGAGAAAATATCATGTTTCAACTTTTTAAAAGTCACTCCATTGCAAACACCAACCCTGATACTATTTTCTCCAACTCAGCTTGGGGAAGAAAAATACAAAGCGATGTTGTCGACCCGTTTTAAACAACTTTGTTAATTCACTCGTGACGGGGGCCGAGGGTGGCGGTGGCGCGCAACATGGTTTTCTCTCATTTTCAGAATGATTGAAAAGGACACCCAGGCGTCGAAATCCCAAGCATAGAAAGCGGGTTCACACTTCTCCTCAGAGGCTTACTGCAGTGGGTAAGGTCATGGTGAAAATTCACAAGCTCGTTTAAACTTTCATGGCTCAGCCAGCGGTTCCTATCGGGTTTCCCCATCCTCTCTAGGGAGCTTAAAGCTGCAGGAGTTTCTCTCTGTAACATCAGCAGGAGGCTATTTCGGATCCTCGAACCGCAATCCGCATAGCCCGCAGCGGCTCGTCCTCCAGCACCTCGGCGGGTGAACCTAACCTTTCCAAATCGTCGCCCTCCGGCCTTTTAAACACCCCCCTCCAAGGCCAGCGCCTTCAGCTCCAGCCCACCTACCCCGATGCCGTCCGGACCCCCACCTCCACCCCGCTGTCACCCCGGGGCCGCCCTTCCTTCCGCAGAGGCGTCTTCTGCCTGGCTGGGGGGGGGCCGGGTCCCCGCAAGGGCCCGTGAGCGGGCACAGCGGCTACGAGATGCGGGAGCCGTAGAGAGGATGCTCCACGCCTGTGCCACATTCGCAAAGGCTTCTTCCCAGCCAAACCCCCTCCCTGTGTCCAGTAAAACTGCCTTTAAAGGAAAAGGGGCCCGAGCACTAAAGCTGCTCTCTCAAACCTCCTGGGTCTTCAGGAACCTCGCCCCGTCCTCTTGCTGCAGGCTCCGCACGCTCTTCCCTGCCCTGGCCAGGTTCACCTGGCCTCGGCCAAGGCCTCCGGTGCCCCTCAACTCCCCGCGGCGCTCGGACTCGGTGGCGGTGACAGCTGAGATGGAACCGTACCCCACACAAACTTCCCACTTTCTGAACCGCGGGGACCGACCCGCGGGCGTGCAGGCGCCCCAGGGCGCAGGGTGCAGGGCGCCGGGTGCAGGGCTCGTACGCGGAGGGACCGCGCATCCCGCGCCGGGCCCGAAGTCCGAAGGGGGCGCGAGAGGCGCCGGGCGGCCCGCAGGCGCGGATGCATGTCGCGGGGCCACGGACACCGGGGCGGGCGGGCAGCCTCAAAGCCAAGCAGCCCGAGGGCCGGGACCCGCGGACCCAGCCAGCCGGGCAGCCGCCTCGCTACAGCTGCACCCGAAGCCGAGCAGAGCGGGGAGGAGGAGGAGGAGGAGGAGGAGGAGGAAGGGACCGCGCGCCGCAGCGCAGCCTTACCGAGTGGTTGACCCCCCACATCAGGACGCTCAGCAGCGGGTCGCTGGCCCGGAAGAGCTTCACTTTCTGCGCGACGAAGTGCTTCTTCTTGGTTTTGGTCTTGCTCGCCAGGACGGAGGACCCCAGGTTGCCGGGGGTCGCCATGGCCGCCGCAGCCTCCGTCCTCCCAGCGCCGCGCTCCCGAGGCCGGGGACCCGCCCTCTCTACACCCCGGCCCGGGCGGGCAGCCGCATCCCCTCGGCGGCGCCCCGGCGCGCCGTGCCCCGCTCCGCTCGCCGCCGCCGCCTGCGCGCTTGGCCCGGCTGGGGTTGCAGACTGCGCTCGCCCCGCTCGCGCCCGGCCCGACTCCCGCCCGCCGTGGCTCCGCGCTCACCCGCGGCTGGACCAGGCGCGCCGCGAGCGGCTTCCGCGTTGGGCGCCGGCGTCATGACGCACGGGCGGGCGGGGCGCGGGCGCGGCCGTGGGACCGTTACGCTGCGCCCTCGGGCTGGGGCTCCGGTGCCCGCGGCCCGGCCTCCTCCAGCGCGCGGCAAGCTCGGGGTGGAGGTGCCCGGCGCGCGGGGGCGGCGTTGGGGTGGGGACGCGGGGCTTGCGGGCTCGGGTTCGCCGCCCCCTTGCGCTCCCGGGAGAGGATGAAGAGAGCGGGGTGGCGCGGGGGCGCCCCGAGACTCAGTGGGTTTGGGGAAAGGCGGGGCCTCTGGGAACCGCTGTTTCGCACCGCCAAAGGCCAGGGAGCGCGTGAGCCCGAAATGCTGCACCCCAGCGCTGGGGGAGGAGACCTGGCGCGCTGCCAGCCGCTTCCCGAAGAACCCCTGGAATGATCTCCATCTCATTCAGCCTTTAGCCGTCAGACCTTTGGGACCCTGGATTGGGCCTGGCCACACTGCGGGACATTCGCAAGGGCGCCTTCCCCCAATACACTGGACGGCCTTCCAGCCAGTCCCGGGAGTCCTCCGGGGTGGGGGCTTGATTTGGCGAAGACAATCATGCCCCAAATTGCACCATCTATTTTGAGGCCACCTCCTTGTTCCTGGCTTTCTAGCGTGAAATCTATTGGCCGTTTTCATTGCTTTATAGCCTTTCTTTCGCTGGGCACTTGGCCCACCTCGGGAAACTCCCCTTCCAAGTCCATCTGAAAATATGCAGTCCTTTTAACCTCCTCTCCTTGGACTCAGCCAGGGGGCGAGGGAGTATGATTTGTTGAAATTGTTACTCCACACAAGTGTGGTAGGAACCTACCTACATCCTTGGTAGGGTGCTTGGTTCTGTTGAGGTGAGACAGACCATTGTCCCTTGTGGGGGGGGTAACATCACGTGGTCACCTAAATATGGGCCTCTTCTTTTGAGTGTTCTTTACAGGTGCAGTTGCCCAGAACGCTTCTTGTTCTTTCTAGCTAACTTCGTACTATTGCCAAAAGTGATGCCTGCTGCTTGCCACCAGTCATCACCAACCACCACCACTTCTATCTTAGGGAAATTTAAAAAACCCTAAATTTGTAGTGACAAGACATGGGCTTGACCTCAGCTCTTCTACTTAGGTGATCAAGTAACTTGATTTCTCTGAGCCTCAAAATCTTCGTGTTAATAAGCATAATCGGACACCAGTGTCACTTACTGGATGTTTGTTAGGATCAAAGTCACCAATAGATAAATGGCCATGGAAGCCATTTGTGAGACGTACATCATGAGATAAAATGTAGCATGTTTGCTGATTACCCACAAACTCGTTCTTCCAGGACCTCGGAAAAGTGCCTGACTGAACATGTCGGCGTGATTTGTCCATAGGTATCATTTTTAAAATGTCTGAAACCAACTTCAGCATCTTCCCCCATTCCACAGGTTGCTTCATTTCTTTTTTTTTCTTTTTTGCTTCATTTCTTGTACTGTGTACACCAGTACAAATTGTTCTGGCTGGAAAAGTTAGTAAATTAAGAGGCAACTGACATCAACAAGTTCTGCTCTGAGCATTGAGCACCAAACAAAGGACAAGTATTGGGGAAAAAAAATTCACATTAAAACTCGTTAAATAGTAAATTCAACCAGTTTTAAAACAGTTGAGTACTGAGGTATGACTGTGTTATATCGGAAATGGCATTTGTATCTTTTTTTTCCTAGTTAGAACTCCACACATTTATCAGATTTTGATTGATTCAGACTTGATAGGTTAGCATTGATTTTTGTTTCATCACCACTGTATGTAAACTCTTACCAGATCCTACCCTTGAAAACAGTATTATTACTGTCATCTCTTCCTGGTGCTTCCTGATCCTACTAGTTGAAATTAATCCTTTTGCTTCGGTACTTCTGTAGCATTTTGTTTCATAATAGCTATATTATACTTAATGATCTATTAATAAATCAAGACAGTGGGCTTGCTGCAAGTGCTGAGAAACAAAATTTAGTGATGGCAAAGTGCTGAATGAGGAAGAGGAAATGGATACCTGTGAGCATTGTCAGGCAGGGTTTCACATAGGAGAGAGGCCAATGTCATCCCTGTGAGGGACAGACCAGGTCATGGGCAAGGAGATGAAATTCCAGGTGGCAAGGAGGAGACTGGTAGTTTTTAAGGGGCAGAATTGAGGTGAGTGGACTTGCTTTGAGTAACATTTAACATGGAGCTATTCACAAAAATCATTACATGATGTTGCCATTACCTATTTGAATTATCTTTGTCTTCAGTGAACAATGTATGTGGTGCATGAGTTCTAGAATCACAAGAAATCCAATTCCCAAATTGTATACATTAGCTGTAAAGAAACGTGACTTCCTGACTTGTGGGCAGACAAGAAACTCTTTGTTACTTTTTTTCCTTCAGTGCTGAGGACGGAAACCAAACCCTAATAGATGCCAGGCAGATGCTCTACCACTGATCTGCGCTCCCAGCCCAAGGAACTCCTTGAAGGAAGGATACATAGGGTGATTTGCTTCCAGAGCCTCCCCATGAACCTAATTTTCTCCCTTTCCCATTGCACCTAGCGCTAAGTGTTGGTAAATCAATGAAGAGGGAAATTTTCATCCGTCACAACAGATGTACAGACAGCTACCACCCAACCCAGGAAATGTTTGTGGAAAGCTGCACTCATCAGTATTTCATTGGGCAGCCAGGCCAGGTGACACATAATATGCAAATTGGAGGGCTGAATACTGTGTAGATTTAGCAACCTAACAGCTGGATCACTGCTTTTCTTTGGAGTTTGTGTGATAATGGGACAAGGCATTTGTCTCCCTTGTCTTGGCTCAGCATCTAATTCAGGTGCTTGTACTGTCAAGGATTGGGGAACCCAAGTTGCCAGCGTTACCCAAGGGGCCTGAAGAGTGGCATTGGCTGGAGAAGGAGGAACCGGGGAGCAGGACCTCAAGAAGGGCAGGCTTGTGTTGGGCTACACTCTGACTGCCCCCCACCAGCCACACCCCTTCACATTTGACCTGTTTGGCTGTTGTTTACCCAGATGCCAAAGCCATTACAGCTTCAGAAATGCTCCAGTAGCAAAGTTCACTAAGAAGAAAGGAGGAAATGTTGAGAAGATTGAAAGGCTCCAAATCCTTAGTTGTTTGTGCTTCTGGTTCCTATTGTTTTGTTTTTGTTTTCTCTTTTTATAAGCAATGTTGTTTACTATCATAAGTTGGTATGAAAAGCCAGCAACAACAACAAAAAAAGTGGCAACAGTCTGCTGAAAGTGTTATGATGAGGCATGCAGCCAGAAATGAAAGCTAAAATACAATGCTTTAGTGGGTTTTTAAAACATTATATTACCCTTTTGATTAAAAAAAACTTCTTCAATTGAATAATTCAGTTAGGATTCTACGTTGAGAGAAGACTTGTAACTTCCTTGATTTAGTATTATTGGGAAGCTTTTGTGTTTTTTCATTGCTTTATGTAGAGATTAGAGCAAGATGTGGGATGATTTCACAGTTCCTGTGGTGTCTTGCCATTCAAAATTATTATTATGCAAGACTGTTATTAAAGCATATATACTGTCAAACTTACCCAAAAGGCAGACACAGGAAATAGGCTGCAAAGTTTCAGCTGTGACATGTGAATTATTTCTGTGGAGATCACGATGCAGTGCAGCATAGCTTGCTCTCTGGGAGCCCCCAGGGTCTGGCTGCGTAATCCAAACTCCTCCTGTGGTTTTCTGCTCTAATTTAAATTTTGATGGCCTTCTGTAGCTAGCAAGGACTTCCTGGATGGAAATGGTAGTTCCAGGAATCTACCAGTTAGTTGGTACTTATTTGGTTGGTCTGATGTGTGGAGATTGAGCTGGGAGAAGATGAACACAAAGGAGATGATACACAGGCTAATCATTTTCCAAACGGTCGCCTCTTGTCCAAGAACATCTGGAGAACCTAAGCTGCTTTCCTTGTAAGACAGGAAGCTGTGTGGGGAAGAGGCGTCATTCTCCAGGGCATTCTATCTTTTATCACAGACACCCATAAAGTAGAAACAAATCGCCAACATTATGTGAATTAAAGTATATCCATATGGCAAAACTATGTATCAACACAATTGCTGTTTTCAGGCTGGAAGCTGGGTGTAGTGGCACACACCTGTAATCCAGCACTCAGGAAGCTGAACCAGGAGCATCCCTTTGAGTTCCAGACCAGCCTGGGCTACTTAGCGAATTCAAGGTCAATCTGAACTACATAGTGAAACTATCTCAAAAGCCAAACAAACAAACAAAAAAACAACTCAGGCTGAGAATGTAGTTCAGTGATAGGATGCATTCTTATCATGAGAAAGGCCATAGATTCAAGCTCCAGCACCAAAAAATAAATGATTAAATGAAATAAAATAAGATATTTTTACAGAAGTATACTGACATGTGCATTATTAATTATTAATAACCATTAATATTAATATGTTATGGCTTGTGTCTTGATGTCCCCCCCAAAGCTTCATGTGGTCATAGGTGGGGTTTTTTTCAGAAGAAACTGGATCTAGAGTATGTGATACTGGAATTGATTCATGGTGCAGTGCTAGGCTCAAGGGCACTAGGGTTAAGGGTGTGAGTGCTACCTGCCCTAAGCAGCCTGGATAAGATAAAAGAGGCAGAAAGTACTGTGGTCTTCCCTTAAGATAGTTGCTTAAAAGCCTTGGGAGGAAGGGAAGTACTATGCTGTGAATGTGTCCCTCAGATTTCATGTAATGAAAACTGAATCCACAAAGTTATAAGCTAATGGTATTTGATAAGTAGGACCTTTGGTAGGTGATTGAGTCAACTGAATGACTTTATTATAAAAGTGACCTTTCTCTAGCACAATTGCTGTCTTGCCATATGGTAGCCTCTGCTGTGTTATGATACAGAGGAAAGGCCCTTATCAGATGCTGAGCAGATGGAGCCACTGTGCTGTTAAGACTTCCCAGCCTCCAGAACTGTCAGCAAATAAACTTGTATTCTTTATGAATTACCTGATCTCAGGTATTTTGTTATAGTACCAGAAAGCAGACCAAGACAGGAGGTTATGTTCTTTGTTGGTCAACAATATCCATATAAATTGGTATGGAGTTCGGGCCAGAAACTGATGGTCAGTGAAAAGACCAAAGGAGTTAAATTTTAGCCTGAGCCTTTTGTCCTGGCCAACAGAAAAGTTCATAATGTCCAGGAGCAGAAAGTAAGGGGCCCCCAGCTCTGTGGAAGTTGGCAAGGGCCCTGCTGGGAAGAGAGGAAGCTCCACAGGGTGCTGCGAAGTTGACCCAGTTCGTCATGACTGCCGCAAGAGTTTTGTTGAGGAGATTGGTATTTTCCTTAGCTATTTCTCATTTACATGTAAAAAAAATGCATTCCTATAATTAACATTTGTTGATTTCACTTAGAATATGCCAGATAACATGCTAGGTATTGCATGGGATTTCTTCCCTCTTGGGGCTCACAGTGTGAGGGGACACCAACTATAAACCAATAAACAATTGTATAATTATAGATTGTGGCAAGGGTCAGAAGGTGTGAGAAAATAGGAAGAGTGTTCAGGAAAAACCACTCCAAGGAAGAAACACAGAAATCTGAAAAGAAAAACATTTGACCATGCAGAGAATGAGGAGGAGAGAGGCCTGGACAGAGGAGAAACAAGTACCGAGACTGCCACTGGTAAGAGAGGGCGGTGGTTTGGAATGAGAACAGGGTAGAGCAGGGAAATTTGTCCAGGAGGAACAGGAGTGTTTTGCTGTGGTTGGAATGGAGCAGGTGCAGACTTAGCCTTACTGCCTGAAGGAGAATATGGAGAAAGAATTTGGTGGTGCCTTATTTTTTGTGTTTTAATGTGTCTGCAACCAGGGTCACCTTGATGTAAGCACCTACTTCTCTTAACAAGAAGGTACCTAATGAACTGTCATCTAAGGTCTGCTTCAGTGAAGGGATTTTTCTAAAATATAGCACACACCGCATGGACGCTAAAGAAAATCTGGAGAAGGAATTAATGTATTCATGTGAAATATATCCAAAGAAATGTAACTTGGAATCAACTTAAGGAAAATGATCACAGACATCTCCACGCCGCCATGTCCAACAGGCAGTGAGGGGGTGCTGCCCCAGGTTGTCACTGCCTTTGAAAAGTGAAAGGAAGATAGAAAGCAATAGCCTGGAGGGTCAGCAGGGCCAAAAACCTTCCTTTCCAGGAGGTACCAGAGTCTGAGCTCTTAACCCCGTGCAGTTCCCATCCATCAACCCAGAGAGAAGAATTGACATGGGTAAGAGGAACCAGGCTGACTGCTGCTCAGGCTGTTTCCACTTCCTCCGCACTGCTCTCAGTTCCTGAAATCAGCTGTTGCAGTGTCCTGCAAGAGCAAGAGCAGAAGCAGAAGCAGAAGCAAAAGCAGAAGCAGAAGCAGCCCCTAGAGGCATCAGTCGGAAGGCACTCTGTAGTGGCGCCCCTAGACTCATCTGTGCTCCTTGCTCTGTGCTCCCCAGCCTGGGGAGCCTACCAGCTTTACAGCAGATAGCTACATCGGAGTCGACACATCCGCGGAAACTTCCATCTCTTGTACAAACAGCTCACTATTGTGTCCCTGTCTCCTCACAGTTTCAAATTTGGGTGCTCAGTGAAAAGTGCTGGGTACTTTCTGATGCCCCTGTTGCCACCCTAGACATGTGCTTGCTGCTATCTCAAACCCCATAAATCAGGCCTCATGGTTTTTTAAGACTCAGAAAAACAACTTTTAATTCTCTTACATATTTTTAGTGGCAGCTAATATTCAAGTGTTATACAAAAAGGAAGCTATAGTTGAAATCATTGTTACATAAAATTCTCGGTCTGAGTTTTAAAGGTACGGGACTATTGTCTACTTACGATTTTCATGTCCCTTATGCTTTCATCTTAAGGATGATAGGGTTCTTTCATGGAGAGTCAGTAGATGTCATACAACTAATTTTCAATGAAAAATGTTGTTTTTCTGTTATTAATTGTGGCTTTATGTCTTAGCTTTCAAAAATCAAAATTTAAGTAGGTCATAGTGCTGGCAATTTAAAACCTAATAAAGCCAAACTGAGGGACTTTGTGAAGGCAGAAATAAGCTTGTTATCTTTTTTTTCATTCATTCATCACATATGCACGGAGATCCCAGAAGATTCTCAGCACAAAGATGAATAGGACACACACCTTGCTCTTGACAGGTTCTAAGTTTACTGGGGATGATAAATCCATTAGCCAATCATAATGCTGTATGGCACCTGACAGAGACAGGCTCTGGAAAGAAGAAGCACTCTTCCAAATGTGAGTGTCATGTGTGGAAAGGAAATGCATATGGGGCCCAGAGGCAAAGAAGCGGATCCTTCAATGAGGTTCTTAAGTTAAAAAAAAGTTTTCAGCATAATAACAGCATCCGTTTATGCCATTGTATTTATACAGAATTAGCTAAATAAATAGCAGTCAAAAGTGCAAATGGTCCTGTAGTGCATGGACTAAACAGGGAAATTCCCTCCTTCTACTGCTCTACCCGACTTCCTGTTCTTGTACCCCCTCCTATTTCCCCTCCACTTGTCTGCTGGTTTAGAGTCCCAGGGGCTCCTCCCAAGGCATTTCTATGCACGCCTATGTACACGCACTAATATTTGTTTGCTTTTTATATACATGGGAATATACTGTACATATTGTTCTACAACTTGCTTCCTTTCTACTTAACACCATGCTTGGAGAGCTTTCTATTGTGGAGTAGCAATGACTAACCTCATTGTCACAAATGTCATGTCTGCACAGATTTTGTAATTTCCTTCATGCATTCTGTACTTCATTCAGCCCACAGCTCAGTCACTAGCTGAATAACAGAGAGCTTGATTGACTCTCTTCTGGATTAAATGCAGTCAGTTTTGAGTTTTCCTCAGTCTCCTTGAGGGAATTCTCAGTGCAATTGATTTCTTTCTTTCTAGGAGTGACACCATGAGATAGGAGGAGACGACTAATGGATTGCTGGCCTGCTTGTCTCCTGAGAGCCACCAAGATTAATTTTGTCACAGCACACGTTCTTCAGCTCAGCCTGGTGCTCTGGAAACTTCCTGCTCAGTTACATCTGTCTCCCTGAAATGATCATGGAGTTTGGGCTTCCCTCAGGCCCTTTGCAGGGGCCCTCACTCAGCATTATTGCAAGCTCTGGTCCTACCTGGTTCTCCTGTAGGGAGTTTTCAGCCTCCTGGGTCATGCCTAATAGAAGAGGCCCAGCCTCGTCTGCTCTGGCATACCTCTTGCCCTGTACCAGTGCTTCTTCTCTCCTGTTCTTATGGTACATTAAGGGTTGTCCCCTCTCCAGAAAGCACTACCGACCAGGTGAATATTTATAACTAAATATCTCTGAGGAATAGCTAAATCTTGGAAGTGGCCCGTATATCCATCAAAATAAAAGGTAGATAAAAGGAAATAAGGGAATAGATTGTCCTCAAAGGGGAAGGAGATCAAGAGATAGAGGGAGGGGGAGAGAGGAAGGGCAGGAGAGGAAAAAAGGAGTTGAGAGATGGGTTCCGTTCATGTACGAACTCCACACAGAGTGTAAACACGTACTGCACATATGTCCTAATAAGTTGAGATAAAAAAGAATAAGTTTTATATAAGCTCAAGATTCTTTGGGAACTTACCACAAAACAAAACAAAACACGTAAGTTCTGATGCTTAACCTTTCCCCGTAGCTCACTGTGCCCTCTGTTTAAAGTGCCTGCATTCTTTTTTGTCTTTTTGAGACAGGGTCTCACTATGCAGTTCCCGCTGGCCTTAAGCTCACTCTGTAGCCCAGGCTGACCTCGAACTTGCAATGATCCCCTGCCTCAGCTTCCGTGAGTGCTGGGATTACAGGCATGTGCCATCACGCCCGGCATACATTTTTACTATTAAAAGTTTAGATCTTTACTGGGCTTTGTGGTACACACCTGTACTCTCAGAACTCTGGAGGATTGAGGCAGGAGGATCACAAATTAGAGCCCAGCCTGAGTGACAGTGAGACCCGCTATTAAAAAATGAAAAACGGAAAAGGCTGAAGACACAGTTCAGTGCAGACCTGGGTTCAATTTCCAGTATCAAAAAAAATTTTTTTTTATTTTTAAAAATTTAGATTTTGCAAGCAAAACATCTTGTCTTTCAAGACACTGCTCTTACCTGCATTGTGGGTTTCAAAGGCCTCTTTTAGAAGGCCATTTAGACAGGATATTTTCTGCTTTCCAGCCTTTCTTTGCAGTAGTAACTATCGCTGTCACTGCAGCCTAGATACACATCCACAACAGTAACAGTGGTCCCCAAATGAATGGTTATAATGATTAAGTACACGAGCACTTTCAGGAGTAACTGACACATGGAAAATGCTCAAAACATGTTACCCTTATCATTCATTTCCTTAACAAATATTTATTGAGCATCTACTATGGGGTGATGCTGTTTGAAGGACTGGGGTAATACACACATCACTAAAATTCTTCTTTTAATTGAGATTTCAGGGGACATATTAAGCAAAGAAGGAAGAAGGGAATTTAGGCAGAACAACAGAGCAAACCTCTCAGTGAGGGAATCACTGGAACGATGACCCGAAGAAAGAAGCAAGCAGGCCATGTTGGCACCCGTGGAAGAATATTCCTGGCAGAAGACCTGCAAGTGCAAAGGCTCTGATGTAGAAAGCATCAAGAGTTGCTGGGAATGGATGAAAAGCCATGGATTGATATTTTAGAGGATGGGTTGGGGATACAGCTCAGCAGCACAAGCGCCTGCCTGGCAAGCGCAAGGTCCTGAGTTAGATTTCCGGTACCAGAGAAAAAGATGCTGTCACTTATGTTTTAAAGTATTATCTTGTTATGTTTCTATCTATGTAAGGATATCACTTTTTAATTTCTTCATAGTTCTGGGTATAGTAAGGGTCAATGAACTATTTCCTAAGAGCAAAACCCAACTTGCCACCTAATTTAAAAAAATAAATTTGTGGGAATCAGCCAGACTCATTCCCGTGGATGCAGTGTGCGGTTGCTTTCAGCCCCAACAGGAGAGCTGCAGCGCTGTGATGAGGTAGACCATATGCCCTGTACAGCTTAGTGTAATTAGAGTCTAGCTAAGACAGAAAGAAGCCTGCCAACTCCTAGGATGCAGGTACTGTCACTTATTTAAGTAGTCTTCTAATATTCAACAAATTATGTTAATATGCTTTTGGATGCAAAGTTCAGATATTTGCTTTAGTTTAGCAAAACTGGGGAAGATACTGGCTTAGATGAAGTCAAAGAGTCAAGTACAGCTAGATGCAGAGGTTGAACTGTTGCTTCAAAGATCAGGGTTTGCAGAGTCAGGTGTGGTGATGCACACCTGTAACCCCAGCACTCAAGAAGCTGAGGCAGGAGAAATGCTGAGAATTTGAGGCCAAGCTGGCCTGCATTGTGAGTTCAAGGACAGCCTGAACTATATAGGGGACTGCCTCAAACAAACCACACCAAACCAAACCAAAC
The DNA here is from genome assembly GCA_004027595.1 of Dinomys branickii. Taxonomy (NCBI): domain Eukaryota; kingdom Metazoa; phylum Chordata; class Mammalia; order Rodentia; family Dinomyidae; genus Dinomys; species Dinomys branickii. The sequence goes on along the minus strand of PVLD010019210.1, from coordinate 12,209 downwards.
CAAAACAAAACAAAACATATCAGTACTTCCAGATTTTAATAAGTGGTGTGTATTTATGTGTTTGATTCCACACACACTCTTTTTGTGGGCCACACAAGAGGGTTCCCTAGAGCCCTAGTTTATCAACTATTCTGCCCAAAATTTTTCTGCCTGGATCCATCCAACAACTCCATGGAAGGTCTGAGGTTGGTGCCCTTAGGATCAGGTGCACACCTCGGGCCCAACCATCATGTCCAGGGTAACAAGATGCTTCATTTGGTCTCAGACCTTGGTCCTGTGCTCACCAGTGTACCCAAATATAGGAAGGTGTTATTGTGATTGACAGTCCTGCCATTTCATTTCTAAATTAGATAGGAAGAGGTTGAGTCTCCCAAAGGAAGAATTGCTGAGCAGATTACAAAGCAGCACACATACTGTTATTTGCTGTTTTCCACTATTAAAAACAAAGTTTCTGTGTCTTTTATATAGTTGTACCAGATTTCTCTAGGTACCTAGAGGTAAAAACAAGTTATGGAAATTTACTTTCTAGTAGTGTATGAAATGGGTGTTTTTTTTTTTTTTGCACACCTCTAGATATTACCAGTCTTTGAAGATGTTATCAATCTAATGAACAAAATAAAACCTTTGGTGTTTCTTTTCAGCTTTTTATTCCTCTAATTAGAAGTTTGGGGCAAGTCATCTTTTACTGGTCATTGATTCTTGCAGGTTGCTCCGGGGAAGCCACTGCTGGGGTGGCGATCCAGCTGAGAAAGACATCAAGGAGTGTTTTTATCATTAACACCTAGAACAAGGATGGAAGGAGGTGGCACAGAGTGGAGAGATACCTTTTGTTCTGTCACAGTGAGGGCCTCTGAGTCATCCAAGTTCAAGTGTGATGATCAGGCTCCTTAGCCTAGTACCTTCCAGCCACTGGGTGAGAAGGGCATGCCCTGGGCTGAGGTGAGTCTGTTCAACGGAGGGCAATTCCCAAAGACACAAGGGTTGTCAGCCAGCAGCGTTCTCAGCAGCCAAGGAAATGAAGGCCTCCATCCCAGAGCACAACCACCCAGCCCCACAAGCCTTACCTTGTCTATGTTCCTGAATCTGTGAATTGCTTGCTTCTAGTCCATTTTCTTGTCGCTGTGTAGTGGAGCTGTGTCCTGGATACTAACCCTTTGTATGTTATATGGGTTGCAAATATCTTATCTCTGTATAAATGTATTGTTAGTCTTGGTCATTTTTTTTTTTTTTTTGGTACCAGGGATCAAACTCAGGACTTTGTGCTTGCCAGGCAGGTGCTTGTGCCGCTGAGCTATATCCCCAGCCCTCAGGTCTTTAAAAGACTTGGTCTATTTCTAGATAGTCACATTTGCTGCTCTCTCTTCTCTAAGTTCATAAAATTATTTTATATTTTCTTTGAGTACATCTATGCTTTTTTTTCCTTTTTCATGTCTAGCTCTTTCATTTCTCTGCAGTTAATTTTTTGTTCAAGGTATGAGGTAATATCCCAGCACCATTTATTTAATAGACTATTTTCTGCAGACTGGCATTAAAAAAAAGCATACTAACCAGAGTTTAAAAGTTTCATTTAGATGGGAATATTTCTTGACTTTCCATTTCTAGTGGTCTATTTTCTATTATTCCCTTACTACCTCATTTTAATTTTTAAATTTTATGTTTTTACATTTTTGTGGTACTGGCCATTGAACCCATGGCCTCACACACGCTAGGCAAGTGCTTTACCACTAAGATGTGCCCCTCACCCTTAATAGCTCATTTAAAAGTCACTGTGTTCTTATATTGTGGTACCCAGTCAGTCAAATCTTCCATCACTAGTCAGTTTTTTCAAAATATTTTTAGTTACGCAGGACATGGTGGTGCACATGTGTAATCTCAGCTATTTTAGAGATTAAGGCAGGAGAATACAAGTTCAAGGTCAGCCTGGGCAATGTAGTGAGAACCTGTCACAAAGTAAAAAACTGAAAAAAAGCGAGGCTGGTAGAATTCCTGTGGATTTGATCCCTAGTACAGGCAAAAAAAGTTATAAGAATTTTTTTATGAGCTCTTTTTATTGGGATTGCAGTCAATCTTCAGACTACATTGAGGTATTACAACTTATCTGAGAACGTCACACAGTTCTCCTTGTTTTTTTGTTTTTCTTTTGCTTTCTTTTATGACCTTCAGTAAATCTTTATAAGAATTTAAACATCTCTTACTAGGTTCAGTTCTAAGTGTTTTGCTCCCCAGTATTTTTTTTTTTTTTAATTCCAATGACACAGTACATTAGGCGTTCAACAATCTTCTGCGTTTTGTTTGTTTTTTGCCTTTTGGGGATTTTGGTTTGGGGTTTGTTTGCTGTTGTTTGCAGTCCTGGGAATTGAACTCAGGGTCTCACTCATGCTCAGCAAGTTTATTTATTCATTTACTTACTTACAGACATGGTCTTGTTCAGTTCCGCCCCAACCATCCAAGTACTTGAGATTATGGGCATGCACCACCACATCCAGCTAGAACATTCTTGTCAGTAAATATTACATGGTTTTGGTAATAGATAAGTTAGTAAAGTTTATGTTTTTTCTTTCTATGGAACTACTTAAAACATGAGTCATCTGTTCATTAAAAGTAGAGTAGATCCTCATAAAACTCTCTTGACATAGTGTCTATTTCAGGGTTATTGGGAAGTTATGTATCTGTGTGGTTTTCTATTTTCTTGAGTGAATTTTAATAATGCATCTTTCTAGAAAATTAACCATGTAAATTTCATATTTTATGGGTATAAGCTACTAAATGATTTAATATCATTTATTCTGATAGTTTATGTATAATTTATTACTAGTAGTAGTCAATTATATTTTCAGTTTTTTTGGATCCTATTTGCCTAAATTCCAGCTATTTTTTCTTTTTCTTTTTTTCTTTTTAAATTCTTCTTTGCAAAAAGTTGTATTGAAGGCTGGTCATGGTGGCACGTGCCTATAATCCCAGTACTCAGGAGGCAGAGGCAGGAGGATCTTTGTGAATTTGAGACCATCCTGGGCTACAAAGTGAGCTCAAGGCCAGCCTGAACTACACAGCATGACCCTGTCTCAAAAAGACAAAACAAAAACTAAAACAATAAGTGTTATTGAGTAAATTATTTGTTTTTCTTATATCTTTATTGTTAATTTTTATATCTTTTAATTCATTTTTAGTTTACTTTATTCTTTTTCTAGATTCTTTTTTTTTCTTTTTCTAGATTCTTAAACTGAGTAATTGTTTATTTTAATCTCTCCTTCTATGGTGCATGCTTTTAAGCCTATAAATGTATCTGTAAGTACCTTTGTCAGCATCTTATTTTATGTTTCCTTTTTGACATTTTCTAAGTAGTTCGTAACTTGATTTTGGATCTTTTGATTCTAACAGTTATTTGGAAAGGAAGAACAAAATATAACAAAAATATTTTCAACAAATAGTTCAGCAGAAATGACAAACAGATCTCTAGAAAACAGAAAAAGTGAAATGATTTAAGTAAGTGGAAAGGAAACCACGTTTGTCCGTGGAGATAGCTGACGGAAGAAAGCCTGGGGAGCATCTGCTTAGGTTTGGTGATGGGAGTCGTGGCTTCGGGCTGTATACTTCGAAGGCACAGCACATAAACCTGACCAATCTCTCCTGAACATGAAAAGGGGTAATAGGACTCGGCCCACTTACCTGGTAATGAAGCGAAGAGCTTGCCGTTACCTAGTAAATGGTTTGACTGAGCTACTTTCTGCAAGGCCACCAAGCCCACGGGGAAAGAGGGCATTCTACCAGACTGTACTGGTTTCCTCTTATGGCTGTAACACGAGAGAGTAAATTTAGGAGAACACTGGAATGTCAAGGGGGTGCTGGCCCTCCAATGCAGAGTCCCACCTAGAGGGTTTAGCGTGAGGTTTTGGGGAGTGTGACAAATGACAACTGTGTGGCTGAGAGTAGCATAAACTTATTATTTTACAAGTCTAGAAGTCAGAAGTCTGAAGTGGGTTGCACGGATCTAAAATCGAGGTCGTAACAGCTGCGTTCCTTCTGCTGGCTCCAGGGGAGAATCATTTCTTATCTTCTCCAGCGTTTACTGGCTATCTGCATTCCTTGGCTCCTGACCTCCTCCTCAGTTTCAAAGTCAGCAGCTTAGCACTGTGAACTCTGTGCTTTAAACTTTGATAAAATCTTTCTCTGTCTCTGACCTTTCGGACTCTGGTCTCTGACCACATCATCTCTTGGTCTTTCTGCTTTTACCACTGCACTGCCTTTTCTGATATAGATTCTTCCATTTCCTTTTTACAAAGATCTGGATAACCCAGGATAATCTCACCACAAGATTCCTACTTAAAGAAGAAAATTCTTAATTTATTCACATCTCCAAATTCCTTCTTCAGATCTTTTGAACATTTTAAAATTGGGATGTTTGTTCTCTTGTGGTTGAACTTTAAGAGTTCTTTGAGCACAAGTCTCTTTTTGTTTGTGGCACTGGAAATTGAACCCACGGCCTTCACATTGAGCTACATCCTTTGTATTTAAAAAATTTTTTTTTTGTATTTTTAAAATTTATCAGATACATATTTTGCAAATATTTTCTCCTAGCCTGTGGTTTATATATACTCAGCATTAGCTTTTTGATATTTTATTTCATGGTTATATTTTTCTTATTTTATCTAAAATCTCATCACCTTTCCCAAGTTCACATAGGTTTTCTGTGTTTTCTTCTTGATGTTTTATAGTATTGCATTTTAGGTTTGGGTCTATTACTATTTTATATTCATTTTTTTGTGAAAGGTATAAAGTATTATGTCTGGATTCCTTTTTTTTGTCTCCTGCATATTGATTGTTTCAGCTCCAGGCTATTTTTCTCCATTGAATTGCTTTTGCTTCTGTGTCAGTTCACTGCATTTGTGTGGTTCTATTTCTGGACTCTTTCTTCTGTTTTGTTGATCTGTATTTCTGTTCTTTTGTCAATAACACGTTGTCTTGGTTATTGCAGATATATAGTAAGTTTCGAAGTCTGGTTTTGTCAGTTCCTCGACTTTGTTCTTCAGTATTTTGTTAGCTATTCTGGGTCTTTTGCCTTTCTGCGTCAACTTTAGAATTAGTATGTCAACAGGCCTAAATTTCTGATTAGGGTTGGGTTGAATCTACAGATTAGAGAAGAGCTGGCATCTTGATACAACGGAGCTTTCCAATCTATATTTTGATAGGAAATATCTATTTCTTATAGTTTTTATTCAGAAGTTCGTAATTTTATGCATATAAACCCAAAACATAATTTTCTAGATTTATATCTAAGTATTTCATCTTGGAGGGTTCTTACTTTAAGTACTCTTGAGTCTTAACTTCAAGCCCAATTAATTGTTCATTGCTAGTATATAGAAAACAATTGACATATTAACCTGGTATTCCACAAACTTGTATATTAACCTTGTAGCTCATATGCAGTTCTAGGAGGTTTTTTTTTTTTTCCCTTTGGGATTTTTTACATTGTCAGATCTCACCTGTGAACAGAGACAGTTCTATTTCTTCCTAGTATATATGCCTTTTATTCCTTTAAAAAAAGTTTTTGCTCTACCAAGACTTCTAGCATGATGTTCAATAGAAGAATGATGCTAGCTATGTTATTTGATAAATGTTTGCTAGCATATTGAGGGAGTTCCTGTCTATCTCAGTATGTCAAGAGTTTTTACTGTGAGAGTGGATTGGGTTTTGCCAACTGCTTTTTATGCATCAATTGCTGTGATCATGTTTTTTCTTTTCTAGCCTGTTGACATAGTGGATTATGTTAATTGATTTTTGAATGTGAACCGGCCTGCATATCTGGAATAATGCTCACTTTGTTGTGGTATGATTTTTTAAAATCATTTTTAAATTTGATTTCCTATTTTTTGGAGAATTTTGCAACTATGTTAATGAGAGATATTAGTTTGTAAATCTCCTTCCTTGTAGTGCCTTTAGTGATTTTTATATTAGTGTAATGTTGGCCTCATAGGATGAGTTAAATAGTATTCACTTATCTGGAAAAACTTAGGGAAATTAATGTTATTTTTTATTTTTTTTGTCTTTTTGAGACAGGGTCTTGTTGTGTAGTTCAGACTGGCCTTGAGCTCACTTTGTAGCCCAGGCTGGCTTTGAACTCAGAACAATCCTCCTGCCTCAGCCTCACTAGTGCTGGAATTACAGGCATGCACCACAATGCCTGGCCAATGTTATTTATTTTTTAAACTACTGGATTGAATAAACCAGTGAAATTATCTATATTTGGTGCTTTACTTTATGAAATATTGTTTACTTTTGATTTAATTACTTTAGTAACTATAGGCCAATTTACATAGATCGATTTATAGTTAATAAAGTAATTAATGACACCTAGAAAGGGAATAAGTGGGTTGAATGGAATTTCTAGTTTTAGTTTTTTGAAGAATCTCTATGCTGATTTCCATAGTGGTTTTACTAGTTTACACACTCACCAATAATGTAGCAGTATTCCTTCTCTGCCACAGCCTTGTCAGCATTTGTTATTATTTGGTTTATTGATGACATCCATTCTTTCTGGAGTGAGATGAAATCTAACTATTGTCTCAATTTGTATTTCTTTAATTGCCAGAAATGCTGAACATTTTTTTGCACATACTTATTGGCCATTTGGACTTCTTCTGAGAAGTGTCTATCAGTTCAGTTTCCCTTTCTTTGATTGGGTCTTTTATTTGTAGGGGCTAATATTTTCTTTTTACTTCTTTTTTTTTTTTAATTTTATTTTAAAGACAAAAGAATGGAGACATATGAACCAGAAAAGCCATAAACAATACAGAAAATACAAAGTTATACAGAATATAGTAGGGAATTAGAACTGGATGTTGTATTACATAGTTACCTACATTTTCTTTGTTTTTCTTTTCTTTTTTTTTTTTTTTTTGGTGGTACTGGGGATTGAACTCAGGACCCTGCGCTTGCTAGGCAGGTGTTTATTCCACTGAGCTATATCCCCAGCTCCTACTTCTTTATATATTCTAGATATCAGCCTCTAGTTGGATGAGTAGCTGGCAAAATTTTTTTTCCCATTCTGTAAGTTGTCTTTTATTATTATTATTTTTTTTTGCGGTACTGGGGATCGAACTCAGGACCCTGCGCTTGCTAGACAAGCACTTATTCCACTGAGCTATATCCCCAGCCCTAAGTTGTCTTTTAACTTGGCTCATTGTTTCCTCCTATGGAGAAGCTTTTTAATTTGACATAATTTCTTTTGTGAGTCTGTAACATCTGGGGACAGACGTACACAGCACTGCGCCACGCTACGCGATGCCACCACTCTGCTGGAACACTCAGCTCCCAGGGATCCTAAACCCGGTGTCAGTATAAGAACTGAAGAAGCAGAGTTTGACATAAAAGAAGGCAATTTATTTGTTTGTTTGTTTGTTTGTTTTTGCGGTACTGGGGATCGAACTCAGGATCCTGCGCTTGCTACGCAAGCGCTTATTCCACTGAGCTATATCCCCAGCCCAAAGGCAATTTATTTGAAGATGGGGAAAGTGGGAAGAGAGATGACAGCCAGCTACTCTGGAGGAGTGGCGGGTATTCAAAAGTGAAACACCCGTGGATTTCTTGTCCACAGCTCCTTTCATTGAGCTCTTTCTCCCTATATGGGCTTGTAGAACCTGATTGGTTCCCTGGCTGTCTTTCATCCTAACCTTGCTGGCGATGACTTTTTCCTGTCCTTCAGAGTGCAGGTGGGGGCCTTATGGAAAAGTAGTTTAGGAGTAAGGATTAAGTAAAGGGAAAGTGTGTGACTCTTACGTTGACACTACCTGGGACGTATCCAGGCCTGATTTCATTGCTTTTGTCTTTGTAACTGCTTGGGTCTAGCTAGAGAGGCTGAAGCTGCCTATTAATTTTGAACAAAACTCAGTGAGGCCTTCATCCTATCTTTGCCCTCCCTAGAGGCCCCCTCTCCCTACAAGTCTTGGGGTTATTTTTTGTGCAACTGGCGTTGTGTTCAGAAAGTCCTTGCCTATGCCTATGTCTTTAAGGATTTTATCCCTCTTATCTTACAGCAGGTTAAGTGGTTCTGTTTTAGTATTTAGATCTTTGACCCATTTTGATTTTTAATATATGGTAAGAGATATAGACCTAGATTTAATCTTCTGCATGTGTACAGCCAGTTTCCTCAGCACCATTTGTTAAAGAGGCTATCTTTGCTCCAGTGTGTATATTTGACCTCTTTGTCAAAGACCAGATGGCTGATAGGGCTGGAGTAGTTTTTCACCCTCATTCTGTTCCATTATCTGTGTTACTTGTAGTCAAAGTTTACAAGGGACTATATTGAATATAGGATGCATAATTTGTAGGATTATTTTATAATATTCACCCAGAGTCAAATGCAGAAGAGTACAGGAGATCTTTCCTTGCACAAGACAGCCAAAGATCTAGCTGAGGGCCTGGATCCCATGGCAATTCCTGCACAAATCCAACTGAAGGCCTAGAGCCCATGGCAATGTCCTCTATGAGTTCAACTGGAGGCCTGGAGCCCGTGACAATGTCTCCTACAAGTCTATATCAAAGATCTGCACTGGGGAGGCCCAAAGGCCAGTGGTGGAAGCTTGAAAGTGTGCACCAGCAGGATAAAGGATCTGTGCCAGCAGGCTGAGGGATCTGCACTGGAGCCAGGAGGTGACACTCAGGATAAGGACCAGAGCTCCCTTGAAAAGAACCATAGCCATCCTCAGTGATAGCAAGGACCTGAGCTCCTCTAACGATGAGGATAGCTGAGTTCATATCGTGAAATCCAGCATGACAAGCTTCTCCAGGAGACTCAATAATACACCATCTTCTGCTCCAGTTCTTTTTTATGCTGTTGGCAACAATCCTCAGGTAGGTCTTCCACAACCAGAACCATGTTGATTTAATTCAGCTGGGTGTTCCAAGTTGACCATTAGTTAATCCATCACAATCTGCTGGCCTGCTTTTGTGCCAGTACCATGCTGTTCTTATCATTGTAGCTTTATAACATAATCTGAATGCTAGGATTATATGCCTCTTGCTTTGCTCTTGTTGCCCAGGATTACATTTGCTATTCTGGCTCTCTTCTGGTTCCATATAAATTTTATCACAGTTTTCTCAGGTTCTGTGAAAAATGCAGTTTGTATTTTACTTGGGATTATATTAAATTTATCTATCACTTTGGCTCATAGGCTACTGTAACATATTGATTTTGTCTATCCAGGAGGAGGGAATATTTTTCTGGTTTTGATGTCTTTTTTGATCTCTTTTTCAAAGTAGCATATTGTTTATTATAGAGGTCTTTCACTTCCTTTGTTAGATTAATTCCTAAGTGTCTGATTTTTCTTGAAGCTATTATGAATATTATTGTTTTCCTTTTTGCCTACTACCATGCTCACTTCTAGGAATCTTTTGGTGGAGTTTTTTGGGCCTTTGATCATATCATCTGTGAATAAGATTAATTTAACTTCTTCCTTTCCTGTAAGTATCTCTTTTATTTCTTTTTCTTGCCTGACCATTCAGCTAAGGTTTGGGGTATAATACTGACCAGAAGTGGTAGTAGTGAACATCCTGTCTTGTTCTTGATATTAGAGAAAAGCTTTCTGTTTTTTCCCCATTTAATATGATGTTTTCAGTAGGCTTATCCTTCTATACCTATTTTCATCAGGGTTTTTTTTTTTTTTTTTTTAATCATGAATGAATGTTGTATTTTGTCAAAGGCTTTTTTGCGGGGGGAATACCAGGAATCAAACTCAGGATTCTCATGCTTGCCAGGCAGTCACTGTGCCACTGAGCTAAATCCCCCCCCCTTTTTTTGCCAAAGGCTTTTTTCTATGTCTACTGAAATGACAGTGTGATTTTGTCCTTGCTTCTATTTATGTGATGTATTATATTTGTTGATTTCTGTATGTTGAAGCATCTATGCATCACTGGAAAGAAGCCTACTTGGTCATGATGTATGATCTTATTAATGATTTGTTGCATTCTGTTTGCCAGTTTCTTGTTGAGCATTTTTGCATTTATGTTGTTTATAAAACATGGGTTTTTAGTTTTTAGTTGAGTTCTTGTCTGGTTTTAGAATCCAGGTAATGCTAGCTTTCAGGAATGAGTTTTGAAGTACTCCTTTTCTTTTAATTTCATTGAAGAGTTTGAGGAGTGTTGGCGTTAGATCTTCCCTCAAGTTCTTGTAGAATTCAGTGATGAATTCACTGGGTTCTGAGCGTTTCTTTGTTGGTAGGTTTTTTATTACTGCCTCAATTCCATTGCCTGTTATTGGAGAATTTTCTTTCTTTCTTAAGGCTGAATAATATTCCAATGTGTATATCTGTGTGTGCGCACACACATTTTCTCTGTCCATTAGTTGACAGCTTGTTTCCATATGCTGGCTATTGTGAATATTTCTGCAACAGTAGAATTAATATATTTCTTTAAGATAATGACTTCATTTCCATTAAACATATATGCTCAACAGGGTCATTTATTGAAATATATATATATATATATATATATATGCACATTTGTTTTGTTTTGTTTTTGGTACTGGGAACTGAACTCAAATTGAATAATATAGTTATTTTTAACTTTTAATTTTTGAGGAATCTCTATACTGTTTTCCATAATAGCTATATTTGCTATTTCCTTATATTTCCACATTCTCCTTAATAGTCGTTATCTCTCAACATTTTGATAATAGCTTTTCCAGCAGGTATGAGTTGATATCCTATTGTTTCTTTCTCATTTGTGTGATTAGTGCTGCTGATCATTTTTCCATGTGTCTGTCAGTCATTTGTATGACTTATTTTGAAAAATGTCTATTCAAGTCGTTTCCCATTTTTAAATTATGTTCTTTCTTTTTTTAATTATTGAATTGTTTGGATATTTACCCTTTATTAGATGTATGGTTTGCAAATATTTTCTCCATTCTGAAAGCTGTCCCTCAGTTGATAGTTTTCTTTATATTGTGTATAAGCTTTTTAATTAGGTTCAATCATTTTTGTCTAGTTTGCTTTTGTTGAATGTGTTTTGGGGGTCATGTCCAAAAAAACATTGCTCAGACCAATATTGAGAAGCTTTCTCTCTCTATTTTTTTTTCTAATAGATTTATAGTTTCAAGTCCTACTTTTAAGTCTTTAACCCATTTTAGTTGATTTTTGTATATGGTATAAGGAAGGTTCAATTTTATTCTTTTGCATGTGGATATCCAGTTTTCACCGCACCATTTATCAAAGAGATTATCTTTTCCCCATTGTATATTCTTGGCACCCTGATTAATGATCAATTAAACATAAATGCATGCATTTTTTTCTGGACTACAATCTATTCCCTGGGTCTGTATTGAGTACCATATAGTTTTGATTACTATAGCTTTGCAGCACATTTTGAAAACAAATTTTGTGATGATTCCAGTTGTTCCAGTTGCTCAAGATTACCTGGGCTATCCACTATCTTTTCTGCTTTCATATCAATGTAAGTATTGTATTTTCTCTTCTGAGAAAATAAGTTTGAATTTTGATCAGGATTGAATTTAATTTGTAGATTTCTTTGGTTGGTGTTATGATTGATACTTTGTGTCAAGCTGGGGAGTCTAGAGGTTTGGCTGAATAAGGAAGGAAGGAAGCAGGAAGCTAGGGTGCTTACTTTGTACACATTCTGAGTGGTGGAAGAGGAGGGCATGGAGATTATGTGAGTGCTACATGTCGCCTGGGTGTGCGTAGCCTGTTTACAATGTAAGGGAGGTAGAAAGAGGCTGTTGCCACCATTCCCTCCTTTTGCTCTTCTTGTTTTGCTGTGTTCTGCAGCCATGAACGGTTGCCCTCTGCCAAGTGCCACTCTGCCTCAGAACCAGCCAAGTATGTGCTGAAACTTCCATAAAATGTAACCTAATAAACCTTTCCTTCATTTTTGGCATTGGGTATTTTGTCTCAGCAATGAGAGAAAAGTAACCAAGACAGTTAGTATAGATAGTTTAATAATATTCCAATGCATGAACAAGGAATATTTTTTTCATTTGAGTCTTCTTCAATTTGTTCTTCAATTTTTTTTTTTTTTTATTTTAGAAACATAAAAGTACAAAAACATATTGACAAACAGACACCCATTATCATAGAAAATAGTACAATCACAACTAATCTATAGACAAGGTGATATGGTCTCAACAGTAGTTGTTGCTTTATCCATTGATATCTTCGAATTGTAGATGTATGGACCCATACACAGACATGCAAATTTAGTCA
>PVLD010019209.1:0-37018 GCA_004027595.1 Dinomys branickii | reverse complement strand
GTCTGGAGAGGAGAGGGCGCAGCCAGGAAAAGAGGCAATGGTGGTTGGGAACTGTTGTCAAATCCAGTGTGAGGATGAGAGGTTGCAACAGCCAGGAGTCCCCACCCTGCAGCAACCTTCCTAATCAGCACCTGGAGGCAAGGTGGAGCCAGAGCAGCCAGTACACATCCCACCACACCCAGCTCTATGCCTGCCTCGACTCTGTGGCCTCCTGCCTCTCCACTGTGTGGGCGGCTGCCAGTGGGGAGCGGTGGGGAGCATAGGCAGCGACATCAGAGCCACAGAAACTCCCAGGGATCCAGCCAAGGAACAAACGGGAACTGGAGCACAACAGCAAGAGAGAGCTGCAGATGGAGGTGGCTCACACGGCCCCACGCCCTTCTCACTCCAACATCAAGCAGGAAGCATGAACTGAGTTACTGGGCTTCAGCTCCCACCCTGAACGCCCTCTGTGAGCACCTTGAGCCTCGGCAGCCTGCGCAATCACCACCTGTTCCTGACAGCAATGGGGCGAGTCCACAGGCTTCAGGACTCACCCCAAACTACTAATACGAGCAACAAGAGTGTCTGCATACTGCTTGCATATATGAACCTTGTATAAACCCATGGCGACCGGGTAGGCAGCAGAGAGAGAACCTCCCGGAGGAATGCCACTCAGACATAGGAATATAGCAACATGTGAAGGACAGAAAGGAAAGAGGTGGATATCCTGAACTCGGGAGGGATCTGAAATGGGAACTGAAACCCTCGGAAAGACTAAGCAAAACCTCCTCTGGAGGAGGGGATCAGAGATCTGCTGTGGCGCAGTCAGAGGGAGACGAGAGGGAGAGGGAGGAGGTCGCCCCTCCAAGCACACCCTTGGCCCACGCCCTCGTTTCCGCATTCGCAGCTTCAGCTTCGGAGACCCATTGCCCAGCTGCAAGGGGAATGGTAATGCTGGAGATTAGGAGGAGGTGGGAGGAGAAGAAAGGGCCTCTGGCATCAAGGCAACGCGACAGAGCCAAAAGGGTCACAGAGGGCGCCCCGATGGGGGTGCGTGCCCCGCGACTGCTCCGCTGAGGGCCCCGCGGCTGCTCCACAGTGGGCCCCACGGCTGCTCCACTGAGGGCCCCGCTCAGGGCACCTCATGGACTGGACCCGCCCCCACCCATAGCACGATGACAAGGTGGAGCCGGGCGGTCCGCTGTGAGCATATGTGCTTTCCCACCTCCGACCATGGCAGTTTGTATACACCCATGTATGTTATAGCATGGTCTGAGGCAGCTATATCTCTTCCCAAGGTGAGAGCCCAGCGGTATAGATAAACCCAGGAGTACAGTTACTATCACAGGGAAGATGACTGATTGAGTGGTAGGGCAACAGAGATGAGGGAGGACAAAAATTGAATGATCAAATGGGCCATCATCTGTGTAACTGAGTAACAAAGGTGAAGGTAACATGTCGGACAGCATCCAGAGCTAATTCCCTTCTGTGTTCTCTATAATCCTGTATTTCCTCAATTGTTTTTGTATTAACAGAAGTGAAGATAACTTTATATTATACAGCATCCAGTGCAAGTTCCTTACTATCTTCTCTATAATTTGGTATTTCCTTTAATGTTTTTGTATTAACTAATGTGAAGATAACTATGTAATACAACATCCAGTGCTAATTCCCTACTATATTCTGTATAACTTTGTATTTTCTGTATTGTTTATGGCTTTTCTGGTCTCCATTCTTTTGTCTTTAGAATAAAATTTAAAAAAAAGAAAGAAAGAAAGATGGTTCTTTGCATCCCTGGCATCTTAACTTAGAAAAGTTTGTTTTGATGACCAAGATTTAAGCTACGCAGAACACTGCCATCCAAAGGGCACTCCCAGAAATTACAGACATGTGATCCCAGAGTCCTTGGGGGAGATTTGAGGACTATTCATTCCTGATTAAGCCCATCTTTTCCTCAGCAAAGTCACTCAAACATTGGACCAAAATGCTTGTGAGGTTTTCCTCTTGCTGCCTAATTTCCCAGTGGAAAACAAATCATCTAGAGTCATTGTAATTATTTGGGAATTGTATTTTGAAATTTTCTTAGTGCTGAGGAAAGACTCTGAATTTTTAAAAAATGCTAGTGTCAATATTTCTGTATGTTAGCAATTCCAACAGAGCCTTTACTTGAACATACCCTTTTTTTTTTGAGACAGGGTCTTCCTACCTAGTCCAGGCTGTCCTTGAACTCACTATGTAGCCTAGGCTGACCTCAAACTCATAGTGGTCCTCCTGCCTCAGCCTCCCGAGTATTGATTACAGGGGTGCACCACCATGCTTGGCTGAGCATACACTTAAATAAATAGGTTTTGAAAATTTCAACCCAACTGTGAACCTTACATATGATTTCCACGTGTGTGTGTCAAAGGTGTGAATTATATAAAAGAGGTGGCACTTCAGAGGACCTGAGGAGAGCTGACTCAGCCTTTCCAACTCACCTAAAGAAGTTGTCCTAGCTCTGTGCTTTTCAGAGCTTTGGGGAACTTTTCTTACTTTGCATCAGGTCTCACAGAGCCCAAAGACTAATTTAGATCAAAACCCCAGGGTTTTCAAACATTGTTTAACACAGCAAACATTAAAACCTAGTAATTAGTACAACTAAATTTAATTTATGCCAAGACTGGAACATTTTGCAAGTAGTTTCCAATCGTCTGTGTCTTCAAGACACTTTGCTGGTTTTTCCTGATGACACATTGACCCCGAGGTGTCCACCTTCCTAGCTGTTCTACTAATGCCCACTGATCCTCAAGGAACACATAAATTACTGCAATTTCTTGGGAAAACTAAAAGCAAAACTTTTTCTGTAAATAGGTTGAAGTTAGATCAAAGAATGTATGGTTTAGACAGGAAGGGCTCCAAACTTTACAACCTTAGGAAGGAAGTATAAGGAAATATCCTGATTCCTAATTAAATTTAAAAATATACTTACCATAATCAGCATCATGAATTTTGGTTTGCTATCTAAGAAACCAAAATTAAAGCCACAGTCACTTAAGAGACACAGAAGCCATCTAATCTTGACTCATCCCTGTCTTCCAGAATGAATGTTACTCTTAGCATTGTTTTCCTCGGTTATTTTTTTCCTGTATGCGTAAATATTTTTCAAAATGCCTGCAACTGGTTCAGTTCAGACAAGAAGTCATTTTTCAGTCCAACTGGATTGGCTCTAGTATGTAGAGTTCTAGCTACCGAATCAAGAGCATGGGAAATGGTCTAAGTCCCCTTTGGGCTCTGGGTGAACAGTTAATAGTTAGCGCAGCCTTTGAAGTAAATTCACTCGTGAGAGTGATTCATTGTTAAAAACCCTCCCCAGCTGACGTCAAAGCAGGCTGAAGTCCCAATAGTTTTTCAGGCCCAACTGAAAATCTTGGCAAGATTTAAGGATGTGTTTTTGTTGTTTTATTTTAGGTACTGCATGTCTGATGGCATAAGGTGAACAATATGTTAATTTTGTTTATTTTGCCCTCGCAGTGGGAGCTAGACTAGGCTTCTAAAGTTTCGAAGCATTGGGACCTATTTTGCATGTTGGAGTTGAACACTGAGAATGCTGTCAAGTACCTGTGTTCAGATTTACTTCAGGTAGATTGGATCAGCTCTTTGATTAATGTAGCCTGCCCTTCCGGCCCTTGAACAGGCCCTAATCCATACTGACTCCTCTGTTTGTACTGCTGGGGCTGGCACGGCTCCAGCTCTGGGTCCTCCCTTATTTTCTGGAGAGTTTCTTCATATTCCTTCATAGCTGTTTCTCTCTGCTCTCTCTCTCCCTCCTCCTCCCTCCCTCCCTTCTTCCCTCCTGCCTTGTCTCCCTTACCTGCTCTTTGACTTTCTCCCCCTCACACTCTATCCCTCTCTGTCATAGGGAGTGATCATGCATGATAGGCAGATGCTCTGTCTCAGATATAACCCTGCAGCCCCGATTCTCTTCTATCTACTATTTAATAAACTCTATGGAACCTCTGAACACTTCCAGACGCCAGTGAGCCCGCTGCGCTTTCCCCCTTTTGTTTCCCACTGCTCCCCCACATGGACCCTTCGCTTCAGCGCCGCTGTCCTTCTCACTGACCACTGCACACACTCCTCAAGCCTGCGTCCGGGGTTTCGCTCCTCCGCACTGTCCTGGTTAGAAGCCCACGACGGCGGTGTGTGTCTGAAGTGCCAGCACTCTGAGACACTGAGGTGGGAGAATCACAAGTCTGAGCTCAGCTTGGAAACTTGGTGACTTAGCAAGATTCTGTCTCAAAATAAAAAAATAAAAAATAAAAAAGGGCCGGAGATGTACCTCTGTGTGAAGGCTCTGGGTTCAATCCCAAGCACTGCCCCCAAGAAGACATATATTAGTGTGTCAGAGCTTTTTGGTGACAAGGGACCAACACTCATTTCTAATACTTTGAAGGCAAGCAGAGGAAAGACAGAGGCAGGAAAGGGTGGAGGGCTGGATGAATGAATACACGTGCGGCTGTATTGGTGTACGGGCAGTTAGGCCCCGCATGGCTGCATGCAGAGTCTCAGATGCCATCTCCAGTCCTCCTCCTCTGAGGCCTCAGCTCTCTTCTCCAGAACTGGCTTTATTCCCAGGTCTTTGCTGTAGCCTCCAGCAACCAGGTTTATATTCATTCTGTTGAGTAATCATAGGAAGAGGAGTGATTTTTCTCCTCAAAGCAGCACCACAGAAGTCCTGGAAATTGGTCTCACTACTTCTTGGGCTACACACCTATCCTGGAACCAGTAACTCTGGCCAGAAGAATGCAGTGATTTGATTGGCCATGCCTGGACCACATGCCCACCCTGTAAAGTTGAGGTGGGGTGGCATTGTCTCTATCCATATCATAGAGAGTTGAGAATCTATTTTTATCCTAAAGTAATACGTGAAATAAAAGTACCAGAATATCTGGGCACGGTGGCACATGCCTGAAATCAAAGCTGCTTAAAAGGTGGGAGCGTTGTGGGAGGTGGGAGGATTGTGAGTTTAAGGCCAGCCAGAGCAGTTTAGCAAGATTGTGGTTCCAATAGCCAATGAATATATGAAAAAAAATTTCATACATCTTCAGCCATTAGGAAAATGAAAATCAAACTAAAAAAATTTTAAAGGGGGCTAGGGCTGTAGCTTAGTACTTGCAGGGCTCAATATTCAGTACCGCAAAAAAAAAAAAGAGGAAGGAAGAGGAAATTGGGAAACATACCAGATAGTGAAGAGTTGGAGTAGCATTCCCCTATTAAATTAAATGTCCCGTGCTTCATACTGAGTTAGGTTCACATCTGGGGCACACAGCAGTGGTTGGAATGGGGAGCTGTGAATGCCCCAAGACAAATGCAGTACATTCCTCATGTGTCAATTTAACTGATTATTTGGAGGAAGAGTCGTATGAGTTGGTACTTTTTAAAAAAATTATCTTAAAGAAAATGCTGATATGTATGGGGTAGAATTAAAATTTAAATGACTTGTCAAAGTAAAATAGCAGACTTAAAAGAATTCCCTGGCTTTGAGGTGATTCGGTTTGCCACACGCTGCCCCACCCCATACTTCTTGATTCTCCCCTCTGCCTGTGGTGTACATGGGTGGAAATGGTTGGGGAGCATTGCTGAAGGATCCCTATACAGTGTAAATCTTAAGTCTTGCTTCTCTTCTAGTTTGTTTGGGCTCTTTATGGCTCTTGATGTTTGAGCTGACAGTGCTTTGGTATTAAGCAATGACTTACAAAGCTGTCCGGATTGAGGAATGAAGAGTTGAGGCTGCCCAAGCATTGTTAAGGTTCCAGCAAAGGTATTTTCTGGAGTGGTTATTGGAGGGCTTTTATATTTCACACACACACACATACCCCGCACACCAGAAAGAGAGAAAGGGAGAGAAGGAGGGAAACTCAGCAGGTGTAATGAAGCAAGCCTGCAGTGAAAATGTACTGACACAGGAAAATCTTGATGATATAAGATTTACTCTTATATAAAGGCAGCTTATCTGTGGCAAATCTTGCTTTCAAATCATGAGCATAATTAAGGACACACTATGACAATGTCTTTAATATATTTCACAAATTTAATAACTGATAGGTTAGCAACATCCATTAAAACAAACATTTTCCTCTTTCCCAACCAAGGGAAAATGTGGGGCACTGACATAGAAAACTTGTTTAGATTTAGCGTGCGAGGCCATGTCTTATTTGAGACCAAGAGATTTTCTGAATAAAGAAATGAAATAGGAAACTATGAGACACGTCTCCCTCCCTAACCAAGCTGTGTGTGTGTCCTCCTTGGTTGTTTAAGGTGTTGTAGGTTCTCAGATAATCATACTTACCTATTAAAATGTAAGTACAAAAGATGTAGAGAAACCACAGGTACTAGAGGACTTTGACATCATCTAAGACAGGGAGAATAATCAGTGGATGTTACTTAGCTATTTGAATGAAAGTGTTTCTGTGTTGGGTGTATGTGAATTTCAGTTGTCTTTAGTTGGGTTTTCTTAGTGTAAACTTTACATTTTATACTTACAGTACCCAATTGTGTTTATGACATATTCAGTATCATTTCTTCATCCTTCATTCACTGCAGACAGAAGGAAGAACTGAAGGACAAATAGAAGAACAGATTGATATATTTCTTTTCTAAACTTATAAACAAGCAGGCAAAAGATCACTAGATTCTCGGGTATTTCTTGAGATACTAAATAAAGGTTTTAGATGTTTTATAGATTACTGTTTCATGTTGTTCAATATGTTGTTTGGTAGTGGTCTAAATTCTTTTAAAATGAGGTCTCAGGTAATGCAAACTCATTCTTTCTTACAAGTTCATTTTCCTTTGTCAGGTGTTTCACAATGTTTGATGCTGCTGTTTTTGAGCCTATTGTTTTAGCTGCTTCCCTGTGGCATTAAGTGCTTTTTCAGGCAGCATAAACCAGAACGTTACTGGAGACCCAGGTGTGCTTATCGCAGGTGGGAATTCTGCTGTGAAGGGCGCCCAGTGATTACCTGTGCTGATGATATCTTTTGAACTACACAGAACACAATAAAACTGTTCATTTATTTTCTCTCTCCAGCATGATTTAACTGAAACAATTCATTAAGTGTCACTGTTTTTATGGGATGTTGAAGCCATTCCAATTTCAGGGGCAGCGATACAATTTGGCATGATTTTGATATTTTTCATGGAGTAAAAATGATTACTTGGCTGAGATAAAGGTGCAGTCTGCTCACAGAAAGTGTTTAGCTTGGCCAGACTATCCCATTGTCCATTGTTCGTTCCAGAGTCTGTCACTCAGCATTATGAGCACAAAAGCCTCAGGAAGGCTTTATTTTGCTTTCTGTTTTATCTCTTACAAGACTACTACAAATTCACTGGAGAGCATAAATGAGAATGCATTATAACTGTTTAAGTCAGTTAAATTTATATAGTTGTTTTGGAAGAATTTTGTATGGTTTCCAGTTGATCCATTTAAGGGTATATCTACAGGAAAAACATTTTGCTTCCAGTTTAAACATAATGTAATCTCTTACTTTGCCTATTTATTTAGCTCTCATTTTATGGGTCCATCTAATCCATTTCTAGATAAATTTTAACACAAAAAATTTGCCATATCAGGTTTCTTTTTTGGTACTTACCATGTTTTCTTTGATGTATCGGACATAAGATTTAGAGTACGTTGATAAAATTTGCCCTTGAATTATGCAATAACAATCCAGAGACTCTGTTAAATATCATCTAGTTTCACTTACTGTATAGTATAGAATAAAGGTTCAGAGGATGAAATAGTTTCTCAGGTCACAGAGTTTGTTGGTGACATGTCTAGGACGACCTTGGAACTCTCCTGGCTCCTGGTTTGTCTTTCTATTAATTTACTGTTGTGTTCTTTCCACCTTTTTCTTTTGGTATAGTAACAAAACCTTAGAATTGGAGTCTTTAAAATGATTTGTTTTTATTGTTAGGAATTTGCATGTAGAGATTTAGGTATGAAAATCCCACCCTTGACTCTTAAAGAGTAAATGTAGTTACCAGTCTCATCAGATTAGTTGTTTTAATGCCCAAACCTGAGGCATTCAAAATACTTTTTTTTTGCACTTTATACTTGCTTTTTTCTTTTTACTTAGTCTGTGGTTTACTTTGTCTTAGTCTGTGTGGGCTACTAGATAACATACCATAGATTTGGAAGCTTATAAGCAACAGACGCATATTTCTCACAGTTGTGGAGGTTGCAGAGTCCATGATCAGGGTGTCAGAGTTAGTGATTTAGTGCCCTGTGAGGCCCATTTCCTGATTTACATGAAGCACTTTTTTGCTGTGTCCTTACATGATGGGAGAGACTAGCTAGTTCTCTGACGTTTCTTATAAGAGGAAACTCGCCCCACTCATAAGGGTTTCTCTCATGACCCAATCACCCCTCAAGTCCCCATCTTCCAGCAGCATCACTTTCTGCATAAGTCACTTTTTAATGTATGAACTTTGATGGGACACAAACATTTAGATCATAGCATAAGTCTTATTTGAATATTCAGTCTGTTGTATGATATGTAGTTAGGTCTGTAGGGCCACTGCCCTGAGATACATAGGGGTCTCCTCCATAGGTAAAGGTCATCACTGATGGTTCTTCCCAGTTCATCTTGTGGGAAATACAGGTCCTCGGGCACGAACTGCAGCTCAGAAGCAAGGCTTGCCAGTGCTCAGGGAAGAAAAAGAGATAACATAATCGAGTAAAATTGACCAGACTGAGCCTGCAGAAAGCTGGGGATCACATGTTTAATGTAAAGTGGCAGCTGCTGCTCCACTGCAGCCAAACATTGCTCTGCAAAGTGGGACTCACATGTTTCTAGACTGTGACTAGAATGTGTGTGTCTGTGGGTATCTTTACACAGATCAGATGTGTATGTGTTCATGCCAAAAAATGTTTTTGCATTTGTAAAATGTGATCTTTCTAAACGTTCAGTACTGGTAACTGAATTTTTTAGAACTGATTTTTAATTAAAGCAGAGCTAATAGAACATGTCTGGGGATCAGACAGAGTCCATAGTCCACCAATCTGAAGCTTCTGCCCCAAGAAAGACCTAAGCCAGCAGGGTAAGAGATGGCTCTTTTCCTGAAGCTTCATGACTTGCTTTTAGAAAACAAAATGAACCAGGCTGTTTCATTTTATTTTCTTGAATACTGGAAACTGATGGGCTTGGGCTAGTACCACAAGTAGTAAGTCACTTCTAGAATGCTTGATGATTTACTTTCCTGCCATTTCTCTGTTAATTTCACATTAATGAAACCTTTTTTGACTACTGTCACCTTGTTCTGTTTGAGGGTATTGAAGAAGAGCTGTCCGCGCTTGGGCCACAGTGTCAGTGACGAACATCTCTGCATCTCCATAGCCTAGGACTGGGTGCAGGGATAATTAGATCAATATCCTAAAGGAGATGGTGAGTCATAGAGAAAAACAGGACTATGAGGCTCTGCTACATCATCCGTTGTGGAGACCCCCACACACACACTCCCAGTGCCAGCCTTGGAGGATGGACGCTTGTTTTTAGTAAGGGAGTTGCTTGTTTCTTATACTTTGATGTTAGCTAAGTTACATCCAAAGATTTAAGTCCCTTGGTTTATTTCCAAGAAATGCTGTTGTCTTCATTTTAAAAGCCAAATGTCAGAAAACATATTTAGCTTTATCTGTCATTTATAGTGTGTTCTTGTAAAATGATCAGTTTTCTTCACTTGAACTGGTTTAATGTAGAGGTAAAGCAAGGGAGAAATCCCAGACAGAGGTGGCGAAGGAGAGTCAGAGTGGTGGAAGAAACCTGAGGAAAGGACGGACGTAGAGCTTAGGGAAAACTCATTTTTCTGTTCACTTTTGCCTAAAACGTTCCTATATTGATATTGCATGAGCTGTATGAGCTAGAGGAGGGTTTCCTGCACGAGCCCCATTAGGCTGCCATGACTTTCAGGAGCATAAACTAAGCTCTTAGAGTGAGAACAGGTTATGTGACCCAAAGGGACAAATTACCAGAGTGCCAGACACCTGAGGAATTTCTCTAAGATGAATGATAGAGACTGAAACAAGCAGGAAAGGTACCTGAAAGGAAACAGACTTTGTATGGAGAACTCTCAAAATATTCCCAACTAATGTATTCTGAAAAACCGAAGATGTCATATTCCCATAAATAGAGAGGATAAAAGGATCACTTTTTAAAACTCTAGGAACATATAAATGACATACTCAGTAGAAAGAGAAATATAGATAGTATCTCCCAGAAAGAACAAAAGAATAAAAATCCAGAACATTAGAAAGAATATATAAGAAAATTTATTGGTCCTTCCTGTGCATGCCTATAATCATAGCACTCTGGGAGGCTGAGGCAGGAGGATCATAAGTTCAAGCCCACACTGGGCCTCTCGGTGACCTAGTGAGACCCTGTCTCAAAATTTAAAAATGTCTGGAGATGCAGCTCAGTGCAAACGCCTTGGGCTCAATCTTCAGTGTGGAAAAAAAATTAAATATTTAGATGGCTGGTACCAGATCTACTGCACAAATAACAGGCATTCTAGAAAGAAAAAAAAAAAAACAGAGGAGAAAAGTTATTCATAAAATTTTCCTCCAAACTGAAGGACACGTTTCTTGATAGAATGTAATCATCAAGTATCCTGGCATAAAGATGAAAGTTGACCCACATCCAGACACATATTATGAAATTTCACAACGCTGGAGGCAAGGAAGATTCTTCATAGACAGTAACAACACAGGACCAATGCGAAAAATTTAGAATCAAAGTGGCTCTGATTCTCACAGACAAAAATGACGTATCAATAGCTCCCTATCTAGAGTTCCTTACCAAACTATTAAGGAATGTAAGGATAAAATATAAATGTTTTCATGTATGTGGAGTATCAAATATGTACTGTCCATGACATAATTTCTTAATAAGCTTTTTGACTATCAAAAGAGTGTTAAGTTAGAAAGCAATACTAGAAAGCACAAAAGAATTGAAAAAAATGGAAACAGCTTTTGTAAAGAAGGAGGAGAAGAGGGATTGAAGGAGGGAAGAAGAATAAGAAAAAGAGAAGCAAGATGTGTCATGTGCAGGTGCATATTTCCTATGATGAATGTTGTCATTATGTATATCTAAAATACTCCAATAAAAAAGAGAGAATGCAAACAGCTAAGAGGTAATTAGTGGTTGGAATCACTGCAGACTAGAACAAGTCAGAATTTCCGGGAGAAATTCTTGCAGCTAAATATGATGGAAGATCTATGTATTTTTAAATTGGAGAAAATGTTTACATACTAATACATAGAAAAATGAACAAATGAGAGTACAAAAAAAGAATCCCAGGGGGAAAGATTGTTCAAGAAAAGAAAAAATAATCATGGGCCAAATGTGAATATGTAGTTTTATAATCATAATGTATGTAGCCATAATTTACATAATGACTATTTATGTCCATATCAAGTAACATGTAGATATTGCTATGGGGAAAATAACTCCCAGCCTGTTAGATGTCAGATGCGCCAACTTCATGGCCTCACAACAGAGGAATGAAGTCTGAAACCAAAGGAGAGTTTCATTGGAAATGAGAAGACTCGCTTTTGGATTTCCAGAAGAGGGCCTGGTTGAATGGCCACTGAGGCTGTCCATCAAGGGTATTTTATAGAGCCGGGCATGGTAGTACACACCTGTAACCCCAGCATGTAGGAGGTGTTGAAGTAGGAGGATCCTCGTGAGTTTGAGGCCAGCCTGGGCTACAAAGCTAGTTCAAGGCCAGCCTGAACTGCATAGGGAGAGCCTGTCTCACAAAGACCCCCAAAAAAAGTATTTTATACAGCAAAATCTCAGGATGGGTATGTCTTGTCACCAGCTCACACTGGAGAGGTCCACTTAAAAATCAGGCAGCCCAAAGAAGACACCAAAGTGTGGACTGGATTAGACATCTGTATTCTCAGGTGCTGCTCAGCCATAGGTAACCGCACGGCAGTCCTCAGGTCCCTAGCTTGACCACTTAGTGTCTTGTGAGCACTCTAGCAGTCTACATTTATACCAGAATACACAGTAGTGGCCGTGTGCCAGTGATGACCTTGGTTATATAAGTTATTCACCCCAGCCAGCATCAACATTAATACGTGAGTTAGTTTACTCTGAGAGCAACATGGTGCTCTGAAGTCTTGCCTTTTCCTTCTCCTTCTTCAGATACCTCCAGCCTCACTCGTATGTGTCTCATCTTCTACACTGACTCCCTTAAGGGCCTCATCCCTCTTGAGCTGCCTATTAATTTCTCTCTAACTTAGCTGTCTATGAAAATATTAGGATGATACAGCAAGTGAATTCAGTGAAACAAGCACTCACAAGAAAACTGAAACGGTAGGATTGAACAAAACTTTATTGAGTCGGCTGATGGACAGTCTCTACCCAGGAGCCCAGAAAAGATGTCTGTGTCTGCCTGGGTCTCACCTTAGGTTTCAGTATATTTTCAGGTCCCCACAGTAACTCATCTTTGGGATTCTTACAAAAATATCACACAATTATCACACAGTTTACCTTTCCAAGTGACCACTGAAGTTTAACTTTTAGCTTACTTCCCAATTTATCCTGTTTGTTCTGTTCCCATTTTATGACTCTGCTCTCCTTTAAGTGGGTTTATAACTAACCAAGCAGAGGGGGTGAAGAGTGGGGTCAACTATAGTTTAAGTGAATTTAAGTGACTTTTCTTAATATGGAGTTAAAAAAAGAAAATGGAGTCTTTCTTGTGCTATCAAGGACATACCCTCCAGCTGAAAGTATTTTGAAAGCTGCAATAAATATATTTTGAGCTCCCCCAATATGGTCAATGCTGTGTCTACCATTCTTAAGTCTATAAGGAGACTACATGCCACAAGCATGGATTAACATACAAAATAAGTCTGCCAGATTTTATTTATTGGAGTAATCAGACTCAGAATATAGTGTTATATTGTATTTAATTTACTATGTTCAGAAGGCAAATATAAGCTAGAAAAATAAAACCAAAAAGACCAAACAGATTTGGAAAAAGAACCAAATGAACATCTAGGAATGAAAAATATAACCAATAAAAATCCAGTGAAAATTAACAAATCAGACGTGAAGAGAGAATTAGGAAACTGGAAGAGAGGTTAGAGGGTGTTATTTACAAACCACAGAGGAAGAAGAGCTGTAAAATAGGAGAGAGTAGATACAAGAGAGTTTAACATAAAACAGAATTAGGTTTCCAATAGGAAAGAAAAATATGAAGCAAAAGCTCCCCCTTCTCCTCCTTCCTTGAGCCAGCTCATTAGTATAAGAAAGATGCAATTGACTTGCAAAAAATACTGAATGTTTTAGGAGTTCTGTGCCAGGAACAGGGAAAAATATTTTTTAATGTACCATAAAGGCGTTATTAATTTCCAAGTGGTTAAGGTGTGAAGAACAGGCAGTGCTCTGCTGAGTTACTCCAGTACTTACTCATGCCAATAGGAAGTCATGGACACATCAGATCATACCAGAGAAACCAGACGCATGGACTCACCAGACGTATCAAGTACAGCTCCCTCACCTGAGACACGTAAAAGGAGAAGGGCTGCAAAACTGACAGCTACACCACCAAGCCAGCCACCTGATGGTTGCCACAGCTTTGCCTGCTCCTGGGGCTTCTGCTCAGTGCAGCTTCTCCTACTGCTGATGCAAGCGTGGCCACTTCGTGCTGCTGCCCATATTCCGGACCTCTGTCATCTGACAGCTCAGCTGTGGGCCCAACTGTCAACGGCTAACTGTGCATTTGTATCAGCATTCTGCTTTGGTTCTCTCAAAACCACCTCTTTAAATCTGGGGGCCACTTTTAACCTTTCTTAGCCTTTTGTAACCTATATATTATTGTGTGAAGTTTAAAGTATGACGAGTATTACAGGTATTAGTAGTTAAAGTTGGAATGGAATAAAAGAGCTTCGGATTAGCGTGGTCCTGAGTCTAGGCAAAATCAAGACTACTGGGTTTATTAAAACTGGCGATATCTGTGATGTTATTCAATAAATTCTAACATTATAGAAGGACACAAAGGTGTCTGGTTTATGTGAGTGCATAACCAGCTCATAGCAGAAAGGTGAAATGCATTATAAAGATGAAACAATTTAAAATTTGTCTAGACCTAGAAGTCCCTTGTCATTCTAGAGGACCAGGGAAGCCCATGGCAGTGCTTAGTCCCAGTTTGAAGTTCTGAGAACCAGGAAGCTGCCAGTGCAAGTTCTGGAATCAAAGCTGCAAGAAATTGAAGTTGTGGAAAACCAGAGAAGCTGGAATTCTGATGTCCAGAAGCAAGGAAAATAAGTCTTGCCTCTAGAACAGCCTTAATTCACCTTTCCTCTGACTTTGTGTTCTATGCAGGCCCTCAACTTATTGAACTGGACCTATTACACTGAACAAGGGCACATCTTCTTTATTCAGTCCACTAATTCAAACACCAATCTCTTTTGGAAATACCCTTAAAGATATACCCTGAAATAATGGTTTACCAGCTGTCTGGGGTAGCCATTAATTCAGTAAAGGTTTTTAACTCCTAAATTTAATTATAACAAACATGATCTTGGATAGCTTATAGACAAGTGATACAATTATAAAACTTAGAAAATTTAATGGAAAGATTATGAAATAGCAACTGAAAATGCAATTCAAACAGTACTTAGAATAAATTTTCATGCTTATATTTGAAAGAAAAAAGGAACATCCATTCCAATAATTTAGAAGGAGACAGCAAAATAAACAGTAAGATAGAAAGGATATAATAAAGATAAGAACAAAACTAATAAAAATAAGCACAAATATAGAGTCACAAAAAGGCTAAATGATTTGTCAAAAAATGTATGAAATTGATAACTTCCTAGCCAGAATGCTAAAGTGAAAAAAAAAAAGCACAAAGAAGTGTATTGCTCTGTCTTTTACTTATTCTTTGCTTTTAAGAGATGGTGTTGCCCATTTGCCCAGGCTATCCTTGAACTCCTAGGCTCAAGGGACCCTCCTCACAAATAGCTGGGACTGCAGACATGCAGCACTAGTCCCAGCACAAACATTTGTTAAAGGGGTGTGTGTGTGTGTGCGTGTGTGTGTGTGTGTGTGTGTGTGTGTATGTGTGTGTGTGTTTTGCAGGGAGAGGGGGGCACTACAGAGCCAAGATTGACTGCTGAGTGGAAAATTTTACTGTCAAGCAAGAAGCACAGTAATACATGGAATCTAGGCAAGCTCTAAGTGGAAATGTGGGGGAGAAAAGAAAGCTCTCAAATTGTGTCTGTCCCCTGTCAAGGATGGAAATGAATGCAAAGTCTGCAGACACTGTTGATTGTCTGGAAAGACTGGGACTTGTTTGGATAGACCCTGGGCTAGTGGGAGCTGTGTAAGTATGGTACCTACATAGCAGAAGTAGAATATCCAGGGTGCCTGCTTCAGACTGAGTCAGGAGTATGTCCCTGGGCCAAGTCCACACTGGCACTGGGAGGCGGTAGGCACATCAGGGTCAATTCTAACCACTGTCAGGTGTGAAAAGGAGCATGCTGCAAATACGAACAAAAAGAATTATGATTAGCTTTCTGCCAATATATTTAAAAACATAGAAAAATAGGTAGCTTTCAAAATAACGTGTTACTAAAATTAATTCATTAAAGTTATTAAACCTGAGTAGTACTGTAACTTATTAATGAAATTAAAAGAGCAATTTCTATAAAGGAAACTTTAGGCCCTACAGCATCATTGCTGAGCTCTACCTAACACTCAAAGAACAACAAAGTAATTCCAGTCTCATACAGTCCTGAGTAACCTTAATACCAACACTTTACAAGGGTAGTGCAAGAAATAATAAATAGGCTACCTTTACCTTTGAACTGAGATGTGAAAATCCTAAGCTCAATGCACCTGAGTCAATATTATATGGACTATATGTACTGCATTTTGACTGTGCTGTTTGTTTCTTGCATGAAAGACAAGTTAACATTTTTTAAAAATTCAGTGTGGGGCTGAGGATAGAGCTCAGCAGCACAAACACCTGCCTGGCAAGCACAAGGTCCTGAGTTCAATTCCCGGTACCCAAAAAAAAAAAAAAAATCAGTGTGATCCACTACTTTGAGAAAACCTAAATGAAAAACACTAACTTTCAGGAATAAAGGATAATGATGTTCTATTTTTTTTTTTTGACTGGGAAGATGTGCTAAAAATCACTCTATGTATTCCTATATGTGTGTTCTCCTCTCTGGCATTTTCCATTTGGGGTTAGGTTGATTTTCAGCCAAGACACATGACAGCAAGCCTATGGGTGTGCCAACCAGAGGGTGTGTGTGATGCGTCTCTTCCCAGAGAGCAGACCCAAATTCGCCATATCCCCCGTTCATTACCTACCATTAAAAACTAGCCATGACCAAGGTCATAGTGAATGCATAATCTATTAATGTGCCTTGTAAAAGAAATTCATCTAAAATATACTTCCTTTAACCAAGGAACACAAATCTTTAAAAATAATAATTTAAAAATTCAGTTGGATCATAGATGTTATTACCCTCTTGCAGACTATCCTCAGGGGCCAAAAGGACCAGGGTGTCTCCGGGTGGACGTGAAACTCAGCGGGCACTTCTGTGAACTAAAGCCTCTTCATTGTAACACTCTTTCCCCAAACTCTCCTTTGAATTCCTTAGCCCTGATTCAACCCTTCCACCTATCTCCTTCGCATATCTAGTTTAGACATGCTAAGGTAATAAGCTGCCAAGTATTATTTTACTTGTTTTTTTAAAGGTTAAACATGCTGGCCTCAGCTGTGCTTTTATAACTAAATTATTAACAGCTAAAGGGCAGACAGTTTGCCTTTTATATTAAATTCGGTCAGGAGAACAAAGGAACTGTAGCTGGAGGATTTAAAAGTCTGTTTATTTCATCTGCTCCTGTAGTTGTCTCTAAAATATCTCTCCCTAGGAGTTCTCAAGCCTGTGCTGGAACACATCAAGGATTGTTCAGTTTGTTTGTCCACAGCAGGACATTAAAAATGCCAACTAATAGCGATCGGCTCCTAAGCATACTTCAGTAAGAAAACTGCACTTCCTCATTTCTTTCTTTCTTGTCACCTATTAACAGTTTCAGCAGGAGAGGAGAGGGGGAGAGTTGGTTTTCAAAATTCCCTATTTCCAGTGTCACACTGAAATTAAGGATTATATTTGTTATTCAGAAAGGGACCCGAATAAGCACTGTCATTAAACAGCTAAAGGATAAACACCTGACTCTTATCACCTCAGAGGTGATACTGTTTACCTCCTTTTGGCAGAGTGTGTGCTCTGCATTGCTTTCTCCTTTTTTATTTTCTCCAAACAGGTCGGGTGGGCTGTGTTCATTTGTCCTTTCCCATCTAATTCTTGTGATCACAGGCAGCACTTTCAAGACAATTGGCCTGTGTTCACAACATAATTGTGGCCAAAGAGTGCAAAGGCCCTCGTGGGAATTGGGCTTCTGAATTTGGACCAAACATGGACAGTCATAAATGACTAAGGACTCCTATGGTGAGTCTGTTGTAGACGAAACAATTTCCTGCTGCTTCTGTTGATGTCAGTATTGTCTAGAAATTGTACATGGGCTATGGAGGGGAGACTGGCACCTGGCAGCCAGTTCAAGTTCTCCCAGCTAACGAGTATGTAGTAGTGTAGTTCTGAATTCAGAAAGGTAGCTGCTGCTTTTGTTTTGAAGAGAGGGCTTTCTCTCTTGCTACTGAGGAACATTCTCTGAACAGTCCATGTAACTGAAAGATGAATGGCCACTGAACATAGATGATGTCATAAAATGCTGTCTATACACTGCATTGTCGTCTTCACGACTGAGTCAGGGTCTGTTCTAACCAATATTGGGTGTGAAAAGGTGACACTGCTACATAAACAAAAAGAAAATGTCGTGAACAGCTTTCCTAAGAGAGGCCCCAGCACTTAAATAGAGGATGGAAAAGAAGGAGCCAGAGGTTGAAAACGGGGAGTCGTGGGGGCCAGAGCCCAGATCTGATGCATAAGTTATGCACGCTCGGCTGCTGCTGGTGATGAACTATGCACAGGTCCTTATGGGGCTGGCCCCACATTTGAGGAAGGCAGTTGTCTTCTCAAGGTAAGAATGGGCTGAGTGGAATGTGGAAACAAAGGTGACCAAACGCCCAGCTGAAAACTGACTCCTTAATGGGATACATCCAGACTCAGAGAACTAGACTGGGGCCCTGCCATGATTGGCTGTTTCATTTTTTTGTAATAATGCCAGTATTTACTATTGTGTAAACTGTGAGGCACTAATTAGGTACCAAAAGTATTACTATTTTTTTAAGACTTAGTAATTATAACATGCCATTTTGGAAGTTGAGAGTTTACCTTTTTCCCATATATTTGCTCCCTGTTGTCTAAAGTGGATTCCAAGTACATGTGACCACCCAATTACCAACATTCGTTATCAGTTTATCATATACAGGGATTGTCTCAATGCTGTCATTTGTAACTTAATTTTATTTTCACAATAAATCTATAAAGAACATGCTATCTTCATATGCATATGGGGAGACTGCAATATAGGTTAAATAACTTGCAGGTTATGATGACTGATTGGGCCCCTACAAAACCCCAATTCTTAACCATTCTCTGATGCAAATGAGCAGTGTCTACAATATTAAGATGAAAGAGAAAATGTCCTTTTCTAAAGATTAGAAACAATAAATGTAGCTATTCATAGGCTAAGATTAAGTAAGGTAATATATCTAAGTGCTTAAAATAGTGTTGAGCCCCTACTATAATAGTGTTAGCTATTCTGATTATTGTTAGTGTCTGTAAGGTGAAATTTAAGTATTCCAAAGGCTTAGGCTCGCTTTATTCTTTAAAGACGCTACGGGGCAGGTGGCATAATGCCTTTGGTGAATAGCAAAGTAATTACAGGCCTTGGAACCCAACCTGGGTGGCACTTTGAAGATGAGATTAAAGTACTAGCCTGTAGCTGCCAAGTACCCAGAAGGGCAAGGATTTCATTGTTTGGCAGGTTCTCTGTTCCAGCCTTCTCTTGGAGAGCAGAGTTTCCCCAGTGATATGTTTTATAAACATGTCAAATTTAAACTTGTCTTCTGTGCTTTTTGCTTTTTTTTTTTGCTGCTTCATCTTGAGGGGCACTGCTGGGGATTGAACACAGGGCCCTGTGCATGCTAAGCATGTTCTTTACCTCTGAGAGACATTCAGGAAGTGAAATATTTAGAAGCTGCCCTGCCATCTTCTAAAACTAAGTATTGTATTTTGTGTTTGCAAAGAATACACTTATTTTTACCTTCTGAGAGTTTTGTAGGAGCTGCAGCAGCAGCTGTGAGGGCCTCCTTTGCTTCGTGCTCAGAGAGATTTACGCTTTGGACTTCAGCACATATAGCTAGGCAGTCAGTTTCTTTACTGGTCTAGAGAGAAACTGCACAGTGGTTATTATAGACACAGTTTATGTTCCCTCCAAATTCTTATGTGGAAGCCTTAACCCCCAGTGCGATAATGTCTGGAGATAGGGCCTTTGGAAGGCAATTGCTGTAAAATGAAGATGTGAGTGTGGGGACCCTCTTCATGGGGTTAGTACCCTTACAAGACCAGACACCAAAGAGCTTGTTCCTGTCCTCTCTGTGGCTTTGTGAGCACATAGCAAGGTGGTGGCCATCTGCAAGACAAGAAGGGCCCCTCGTCAGGATGCACCCAGGCTGTTACACAGTCTCAGGCTACCAGTACCCAGAACTACAAGGAAAGAAATGCCTGTGGTTTAAGTCACTCAGGCTATGGTACTTTGTTCTGGCAGCCTGAGCGTACTAATGCATTCAGTGATTATCTCCTCACCGGGAAGCCTTTGGGAATAAGCAGGACAAAAGGAGATTGCGGGCACAATTTTGTGCATCTGACCTCGCCTACCTATTAATCCTCTATTAGACAAGTCATGTTATTTGTGTAGCAGATAACATGAGGCAGCAAGAGAAGAGAGGTTAAGTCACAGATTTAAGCTACAGTAGACATAATTATTAAAGAAGGACAAGCCCCACACTCCAGTGATGTGCCTCTCGCCTGGGAGAGAGGGCTCCATTTGGTGAATTTCTGGCGGCCTTCTTTGATCAACCTGGTCTTTCCTCCGATGCTTTCACTAAGGTGAACTTGGTCAGCATGTCTTTTTTCTAGATATTTTTAACTGTCCAATCCAAATAAGGATTTTTTTGAACCTGCACTATTTTTAAAACTTAGTTCTATGGTGTGGTGATTGAAGGCTTGTTCCACGAGTGGCAGTTTTGGGAAGTGATAGAACCTTTGAGAGCTGGGGCCTGGTTCGAGATCCCTGGGTCACTGGGCACATGGTCTCAAAGGGGAGAGGAGGACCCTAGACTCCCTCTTTCTGCCTTCCTATTTGGCAGTGCAAGAGCTCCTGCTCTTGTGTACCTTCACCATGATATCATGCAGCCAGGAGAGAGGGCCCTCACCAGAACTGAGCCAGTGCGGGTACCAGGCTCTCGGACCTCCAGAACCATGAACTGGGTAAAATTTTCCTCTTTATAAGGTAGCTGTATTTTATGATAGTGCTACAAAGCTCACTAGTACATATAGTGTTTCTGTTCAGTCACCATATTTTATTCCACATAAAAGCTGGAATATATACAATATATATACACACAGCATATTACATACATTTATGTATATATGTAGTTTCTCAAGAATACTGTATTCAGATAGAAAAAATGTTCTTTTGTTGCTATTTTTCTATGCGTGAACAGTGTTGCTGCTACATTCTTGCTTTAACAAACCAAAAATAATGTCTAGCAGTTAATTCTACATGCTGAACGGTAATAAGATGCAGGACATGTGGTTGGTCATGGTGCAATAAAGGTTTTTAGAAAAACAAAGGGTGCCAGGGAGTATGCCTCAGTTGTACAGTGCTTGCCAAGCGTGTATAAGGCTGTGTTTGATACCCAGCATGACAAAAACCAAAATAAAAGAAACCTTTCAATATTACCATATTTGAGAGAATAGGAAAATCTTACAGTATTACAATCTGACACTTCATCTTTGTGTTCACCAAGTATTTCCGGTTCTTCCCTTCCAGATGTGGGTAAGATCTCATGTCCTCCCTCATGTTGACTTGGCCTGCATGACTCCCTCTGGCTAGTGAGCTGTGATCCACTTCAGTGCCAGATCACTCACTTGCCAGTATAACACCCTCCCAAACCCTATTCCAGCTGTACAGCAGCTCAAGGCCCCGACTACCATGAGAAGAGATCGCTGTTGACCTGAAAGTGTTCGTGTCCAAG
Source organism: Dinomys branickii (assembly GCA_004027595.1). Lineage (NCBI taxonomy): Eukaryota > Metazoa > Chordata > Mammalia > Rodentia > Dinomyidae > Dinomys > Dinomys branickii. The sequence goes on along the minus strand of PVLD010019209.1, from coordinate 15,754 downwards.
AGACAAAAACCGTTTTAAAAACCATCTATATTTGGTGTGGGAAGGAGAATTTTTTGTTACTGCGACATAATCTACCTTATCCTAACCAAGAGAATTATATTTACAAACCTCAGATACTCCCAGGGGGCAATGGAACAGTGGTTACAAAGGAATTAGTACTCAAAAATGACCCTTGTTAGTTGTCTTCATACCTTCCTGAGGGTAAAAAGTGACTAAGACATGCCCACTTGCCCACTTTAGTTGTTTTTTTTTTTTTTTTTTTGCGGTACTGGGGATCGAACTCAGGACCCTGCGCTTGCTAGGCAAGCGCTTATTCCACTGAGCTATATCCCCAGCCCCCACTTTAGTTGTTATAGAAAGCAGTTCTGTGTGTGGCTATGTCAAGTGACATTTTCAGACAGTAGTAAAAAAATCACATCATGTGCCTCATGCATTTTGCTAATGACCAGCACATTCAGCTATAGTGGCCCTAACCATTTATAGACTGATCAGTGTTAAGCACCCCAGGGTGACTGTCTAGGCCAGATGGGGTATGCAAACCCTTTTTCACAGGTGTCAGCTCCCTCCTGGGACCATTTATGTTTGCCTTATTATTAGTCAGTGTATTTTTGTAAGTATTTTTGTAAGCATTATTAGTATTTTTGTAAGCCTGTGGGGGAGAAAAAAGAACTTCACATTGGGCAGTATTGAGAGATGATGTGGAGAGATGTTTGAACTTTGTAACCTTTCTTTTCATTCTTTCCTTGTTTCTTCCTTCCTTCCTTCCTTCCTTCCTTCCTTCCTTCCTTCCTTCCTTCCTTCCTTCCTTTCCACTTTCACAACTATCCTCTGTGGTAAATACAGTTACTTTCTCATTATCACCTTGTCCAAGATCACATAGGCATAACAGGGACTTAAATTTAGAAAGCCCAAAGCCAAAGCTAGTGCTTGTGATCCCCAAAGCTTCCTGCTTCTTGAATGAGAAAGAATAGAGCACTGAGCGCACATGTAACAAAGCACTTGTCTGAGAGGTGAGCCAGGCAGAGAAGTGGGGAACAGCCCTGGGAGCACAGAAGCAGCAGGTGGAAGGCCCGAGCACTGCAGTAGTCCTGTTAGAGGGTGTTAAAGATGAGCACCCTGGCTAGAGCCTCATGAGTAGGAGGAACAGTGAGACTGTGCAGGTACATGCCTTTGCTAAAGAAAAGAAATCACAGCCTCTTCCTGATGCAAATAGGCCCTTTATATGTACAGATGTCTTATAGGAAAGTCCATGAGACAATTGACCTGATGCACAGGTATCAAGTAAAATCTAAATCATTTTAAATCTCAATGTTTCTTTCCTTTACAGCTTTCATAAGAAATATTAAGCGAGGTAATGTAGCTCAGTGATAGAGTACTTGCCTAGTGTGCATGAGGCCCTGGGTTTGACCCCCTGCGGTGCACCCAGACACAGAACCTGAGAAACTACAACCTAGTGGTGTAATTATAAAGCTTCTTTTGAATATTAAGGCAAGAGCATTCATGTTAATATATAAACACGGGTTACAGGGGGATAAAGGAACCTATTCCTCACCCATCACTACAGATTCCATGGAAGAGATTTGAAAGAGTGAACTGAGCCCTCTCTCTCTTTCATCACTTCCCAGTGCTGTTCCAGAGAAAATGCTTCAGAAAAGTCGTCAAACCAATTCTAGCCTTCATCATAGGGAGAGCTCCTTGCAGCAGAGATTCTACCTCAGCTTGGAATTAACATTTTTAGTACCCCTTAACATTTTAGTGTCTCATACCATATCTGTTCCTTAGTGAGTCGTGGAATCTTTTGGTGTTGGGCAAGTAGAAAAGTTGAGGGAAAGGAGAAAGGAAGAGGGAGGAGAGTGAGAGAGGGGCCTCAGCATTTTCTTTCCTGAAGCGCAGTACATGGTAGAAGTTAGCAAGGGGCTAAGCTGAGGCTGGCCAGACCCTCACACCACGCACCATGTACCACCAGGGACCATCAGGCTTCAGAGGGCGAGAGGAAGATGCTCATCAGACCTACACTTTCAGCATTTTTCAGTGGGATCATTTCAGCAACCTGACTTGTTTTTTTGGCTTAGGAATGTTGGTTTTTATCTAGAAGAATCTGATATAAAGACTGATGAAAGGAGAATACAAATAATCTATTATTTATTTTTTAAAGTGTAATTTCTTTATATTGCTCTATTTATGTGGGTATTATTATGATTGCCTTGCTCCTTAGCAAAAAATCTGAGTTTCTCAACATCATTTGAGCAAAAATTGTTATGCTAATAATTGGAAGGGCTTTTGATCTAATTAATACAGAACTTGCCTAGCTTGATTATGTGATTCTGCCAGAAAATGAGTTTAGCTCTATTAATATGGTGTAATAAATTTCAAACAAATCTTTCTCTTTTGCTGTCTTACCCAGTTGAAGTCTTACTGTACATTGTTATCAGAAAATGGGGCTTTCTGTTGGTATCAAGGAAAAGTGTCAGTGTATGATTTATTTTAATTATTTTTAAAAAGTAGTCACCACGTTGCTTTTTCCCCAGCTAAAAAGTGAGAAGCTGGCATGCTACAACCATGAATAGTTGAGTAATCTACTCAATAAATGTTTATTGCATACCTATTGTCGCAGGCCACAGGTACAGTGCTGGAGACACTGTGGAGGACGTGAGGCCCAGGCGTACGCTGTGTCTACTTCTCTTCCGTGTGCAGTAGAGATGGCCTGAGATTCAGTCCCTCAGCCCATGTTCCAGCTCTAACCTCAGTCTGTCTTCTTGCTCCGTGTTGCTGGGGCCAGGACAGTGAAGCTAAGGCAACTAAGTAGATAGCACAGCCTTCATCAGGGAGGGGAGGGAGGACAGGCATTTTGCAGGCTATGTTGAAGAAAGCAAAACCTCCTTTGCAGTACAGTTGATAGATTTCACGTGACAATAAACTTCGAGCAACTACCAGCATGGTGATGGAATTGCTTGCCTTGATACAAAGCAGCTCATGTATTCCCTGTGCACAGCACTGTATTAAAAGAATGTTGGATCAGGCTGACAGGGACGAGCAGAGCAGGAACAGTAGAGAGAAACCCTCTGAAGAGAGTTTGCCCAGTCGTACTGACTAAATTCATCAGTACCCTGGAGAAAGAGATTGACTGTTCATGTCAGCACGGTAGATGATTTGTAGGTTGTTGTATGTGTACTCAAGTAAACTGCAATAATCTGTATACAAGGACTACTCAAAACATACTGTATATACAAATTTAAAAGCTTATTAGAGTAAGACACAATGCTATTAATCCCTCTTAAAAGATTCCCTCTCACCGCAAACACACTTACCCATTGTTCTCACCATTTCCTGAAGCAGTTCAGGAAAGCCTCTCTCGTGAATGTCTTTGGGTGTGATAAAGGTGTGATCAAAAATGTGGTGAACTTGCTGTTGAGTGCCATTCAACACAAAGGCGGGCTTGTAAAAACATTGCCATGTGTCCTCATTCACCTTTCCACTATAAGAAATTTTTTAAGATTTAAACATTCACTGTATTTTTATCAGTGTATAAACATTTTCCACTTGTATATTCTCATTTCATTGTACAAACTGAATAATTTTGTATCTCCTTTTTGTCATCAAAAGTCGTATATTAAAGACCACTCAGCACGAAACTCCTCAGGCAGGAGCTACAGTTTATCGTGACTTCTGCTGTGTCTCTAGTAGGAAGTACATGCGCCTGCATGGACCTTTGGGGTGACCTTTGCCTGGCTGCCCAGGCTTTTGGAATACCCTTTCTTTGTTTAAACGATGACTGACCTTACAAGTCCTAGCTTTCCCATACAGAAACCAGAGAACAAAATTTCCCAACCTCTACCATGGCTAAGGCAGAGGCCCGTGACCCAAGATCCACCAACCACATGCACCCACAAGATTTCTGTTCAGAAATGAACACCACGGAGCAGCCTTTCCCCCAGTCTAACTTTTCTAGGCGGGGTGACAACTGAAGCATCAGGCTTTCTCCTCCAGGAAGTGTCCCTCAACTCTGCCTTCCTTCTCCAAGTGGGCTACGTTAGGTACTGCCCCTCTAACTCTCCTTTTGCATTATGCTTCACCATTGTATTATAGTTACTAGCATCTTTTATTAGGTTATAATCTGCTGTAGTAGTTAAGGTAATACTGTTATAACTAGCAAACCAAAAATATGTGTTGAGTCAAACACAACAGAAGTTTCTTTCCTCACATAAAATCAAAAGGGAGTACTCTGGATGGCAGACAGCTCCCCGGAGGAGGTGATTCGGGGGTCCAGGCATCTTGCATCTCATGGTGCCACCATCTGTAATGGCTTCCAAGGATACTGTTCTCCTTTGGCCTAGGCCAGAAGGCCGGGAAGTGATGCTTCTCACTTGTGTTCACATTTTCTGGCCCAGAACTCGACTGCCTGGCTGTACCTGGCTGTAAAGTACAGTCTAGCTTCTTCCAGGCATGAGCACACTGACGTCAGGAAGTTGTGCTATAGTGTCACGTCCTGATGTTTGTCCTCTCACTTGCTTCCTTTTTTTCCACACTGGAGAAACAAAACTACTTGTGCTAAGGTTCACACAGTTAGCCTGTGTAAATCACAGGCAGCTATGGCTCTGCTCTGGATTCCTTTTGCTTGACTCTCCAGTGCATTTTTGCTAAGCATTTCGGTTTCGGGGACACATTCATTGGATGGTTATTTCTGAATGCTCTGCCCAAAAGTGCTTTTATCTCCAGGCTCCCTATGCGTCAGTCTGAAAGGGAAAGTGCTTAGCAGGCAGCCTGGATGCCACACGTGTTCTAAGCTGCTGGCACATGGAAGAGTTAGGAAGTTCCAAGTCATTGCCTGTTGGTCACCCGCAAGCTAATGCTGGAAATGTCTCTTTATTTCCCCTGCTTCTCCTGGACCTAGGTGCCTCATCAACAGCCAAGGAGAGCTGGGATTATGACTCTGGTGCCAGGGACCTCCAGAGCCCAGACTTGCATGCTCAGTCAGCCCTGCAGAAGCTGCTCGAGTGTGGAGGACGTGCCGTGCATCAGCAAGCTGCTGTCCACAAGCCGCTCACACAGTTCCCACATTTTGGCAGCTCTCTGGGAGGAAGCTGCCTAGAGCTGGCCAACACGGTGAGTATAGCACGTCTACAGGTCAGTCTGTATTCCAATACAAACTGAACTCCAGGTGACATATTAAATATTGTCTTCTTTACTGAGCTACATTTTGTACCATTTCCATAATGTCATAATGTTCAGTGCTCCAAAGCTGCTGGTCAGTAAGGGACTGCACTGTCATTATTAAGAGCAGAGTAGCAAGGCATGGTGGTGCGCGCCGGTAATCCCAGCAGCTGGGAGGCTGAGGCTGGAGGACTACTGTGACTATGAGTTTAAGGCCAGCCTCGGCTACATAGTGAGTTCAAGGTCCGACTGGACTACATAGCAAGACCCTGCCTCAGGGGAAAAAAAAATAAAAAATAAAAATAAAGACTAGTGGACTCTTGAAAGGTGTTTGAGTAAGTCCATAACTTGTCCAGGTTTAATTACTAGAAAATCTACAGTAGCTTTCCTATAACTAGAATACTTCAGTGAGACCAGACATAAATTAATAGGATGTACTTCTTTCTGGTTCCTAATTTGGGCTTTACTCACTCGAAAAACAAAGAGGAAAATGTTTTATTAAAAGTTTGTTGTTTTTGCTCATACTTTTGAGATATTTTCTGTTGAAGAGTATGGGACAATTTAGGGTTTTATTATGTTTAATTTAACTTTCCCTTCCCTCCCTCCCTCCCTCCCTCTCTCTCCCTTTCTTTCTCTTTCTTTCTATTTTTCTCTTTCTCTCTTTCTTTTTTTCTGTTTCTTTCTCTCTTTCTCTCTGTTTCTTTCTTTCTCTCTCTCTTCCTTCCTTCCTTCCTTCCTTCCTTCCTTCCTTCCTTCCTTCCTTCTTTCTTTCCTTATCTTTTCCTGGTGCTGGGAATTTAACCCAGAGCCTCAGATCTACTAAGCATGCACTGTACCGCTGAGCTACATTCCCAGCCCCTTAACTGTCCCTTTTATCTTGAGATGAGTCATTACTGTGCTCACCTTTGAGTAAACAGGTATTGTCTGCCTTTGTGAGAGCGGAGAAGGAGGGCAAGGGGCCAGTGCTCTGGAACACTGCAGTTGATACGCAGTCTACACCTTGAGATTGCTACCCCAACACTGTGGGAAGGTAAAAAACCTACTTGGCCTTTTGCAACTGAAGTTCAGTGGTGGAATAAGCATCCTTACTACCCTGACTTGTGCCTATATTCACATCCTGCTTCGATGTAGACTAGAGGTTTCCAAACAAATGTATGACGTATTTCCAAATTCAGACATTTTTTGGTGAGATGTTTGAAAGAATTAACAATCCAGACTATATCAGCCATAATTAATACATAATAATTGCACAAATCCCAATTAAAGGATGATCTGTAAAATGTCTAAAGAGTATTCTGCAAAACTATTGAGGTTAAAAAAAGTCAGTATAGTCTGAGAAGAGAAACCATCTGCTCGGAGCAGCCCCTAAAGATCTGACCTAATGTAGTGTGGAGCTCTTGACGGGATTCTGGGACAGAGAAAGGACGTCAGAGGAGAACACAAGGGAGCCTGAATAAACTGTAGACCTTAGCTGACAGAGTAACGATATTGGTTTGTGATAAAAATTGCATAACAAGTATAAGATGTTAATAAACAAGGAAAACTGTGTGTGATATGAGAGCACTCTGTCCTGTCTGCAGCTTTTCAGTAAATCCAAAGCTATTAAAAATAAAAAATTATTAAAAGCACATACATACAAAAGGTATATGACTATGTCTCCTAAAGTCTGCCAAAGCATCCGTAGACTTACTGTACTGTTCCTCACCTGGCCACGCCTCAAGGACAACCTTGCACAGCCTGAGAAGAACTAAATTATTTTGCTTGCCTCCTGTGTGCTCAGTAGACTAGGCAACTATTGATAAATCTGTGTATCATTTTACCTGATACAGACCCAGGATAGGCAGTGCCTCTTACAAATCTGCAGAACACAAGTATAACCTTCCTCTGTGCTGCACCAGCTAAGCTTTTCTGCAGGACAAGTATTGCCATGACAGCATAGGTTATAGCAAATCATTACACACATTGATCAGAGTTTGGCGGCACCACTACCTAGCTGGATTTCTATTTCTGTCTCTCATGGTTAGAAGCCAATTATCCTTTGCACTACACACCACCAAGTTCTAAGTAAGTTGTTTGGGGGAGCCACAGCTCAGAGTTCTCACATGCCCTAAACTCATGCAACCTGTTTGTGTGCTGCTAGTTTCAAAACCAGGGAAACACTACCTGAGATCACCTCTGCAGGAGCCAGCTTCAGGAGCATTTCCAGCAGTGTAAAGCATGCAGCTCACACAGGAGCAGTCACTGGGGGGCATTCAGGAACACCACACTTGTAGCTTGCATAGTTTTCTGTATGCACACATTTGTAACATGTTGATGAATCTGGCCATGGTAGTGAATGCCTGTAATCCCAGCATTGAAAAGCCTCCCTGAAGCAGGAGGATAACAAGTTCAAGCCTAGCCTGGCTAACTTAGTAAGACCCTGTCCCAAAATGAAAAATAAGAAGGGCAGGAGATCACCAAGAAGAAAGAAGAACATTATTAGTGATAACGAGTATTCATTGGAACACACTGAGTAAGTTAAAAAAAAAAAGAAAAAACAGGTGTAACTTTATAAACAATTGCCCTACCCGAATGAGCAAATAAATAAAGTTGTACAGTCCACTTCAGGGGACCCCTTGGTCAGAACTGGAACATAATACAAATGCCTGCATGGTAGTCTTATGGCAGCAGTATTTTCACACTGAATGAAAAATTTTAAAAATTTAAAAGCCATTTGAATCTGCAGACCCTTAAGGATGCCTTTGTAGTGAAGGGTTTGTGTGGGTTCCAGTTATACATCCACTCTGATATCGTCACCTTTTCTCACACAGCTTTGGAGTTTTTCAGGTGTGTGAGAATCACAGGTCAGTGGTGGTAAACCTATGGCACGTGTGCCGTGATGGGCTTTTGTTACCACTGAAAGCTCTAAAAGGTTCTGCATCACTGTCATAGCTGGTCACTGTGTTAACCACTGCGTTCAGAGGGCTCTGTTTCATAGCCATAGTTGACTCAGGGTCTGCTCAGGAGTCTGGAGCCTCATTTGAGAAATACCCCTCCCATCCGGCCAAAGAAAGCAAATAGCCTCTCTAAACTGCACAAGTGGGCAATCCTTTCCTTTACAGAATCACATTAAAGGCAGTTTGGGTTTCTTCTAAAGTCAAGTCCTGAACTCATAAAATGAAGTTTAAAAACAAAACTTTTAGAATGAAAGGCATTTATCAGTGTCCATTTAGGAGACAGGAAACACACAGTAATTCACACAGGAATAGTTTAATATAAAGATTTATTAACAAGCTGGGAGTGGTGGCACATACCTGTAATCCCAGCACTCTGGGAGGTTGAAGCAGAGCGGTGACAGGCTCGAGCTCAACCTGGGCAACTTGACACCCTAGTGACTTAGCAAGACTCTATCTCAAAATGAAAATAAAAAGGTGTGTGTGCATGTGCACATATGCATGTGTATGTGCAGCTCAGTGAGAAGACCCCAAGTTCAATAGCCAGTACTGAACAAACACTTGTAGCCAAGAGCAATCTACTAAGGGGTTAAGAAAACTCTAGTGAATACAGGAATAGCACACATAGAAAAGCAGCCCCTACCTGAGCAGAGTACACAGGGAAGGAACATATCGGAAGAGGGTCCTTTCCACACCCAGGGCTGGTTCCGTGTCTGCAAGGAGGTACAGCGGTACCCTCGAGAAGCAGAGAAGTTCCTCGACATGCTTGGGCCAAGGCTGGCCAAGCTGGAGGCCACCTCTGGAGAGCATCAGTCCAGTTTGCTGCAGAGCCGCCCCGCGGGGCATCTGCAAAGCTCAAAGAGAGTCTCTAAGAAAGGGGAGAAGTTCGCTTGAAGGGCCAGGAGTTCCCTCGATGCCTGGGGAAATGGAGGCAGTGCCTACCATGATTTCCCAAGTGGTTCAGTAAAGTGAGGGTGGGGGTGCTGGAATCTAGACACCCGCGCAAGAACGAAAGGAGCCTGGAAGGCACAGCAGAGCCGCCTTGGGATTCCCCCTCCCTCCCGTGTCCCTCCAGCGCCCTCTGTAGACAGAAGAGACCTGTGTCGGACTCTGCCGCAGTACCGCAACACAGGATAAAGAACCGTGGAGCCTGGACGAAAGCCCGCAAACTGAGAACCGCCCGAGAAGTTTTAGCACTGAGAATCTCTGGAGCTTCCTCTACAAGGCTTTTCGCTTTCTAAGCATCCCTTCCTTTTCTGTCACCACCAAGCCCTTGTCTTCTCCTTCTGCCTAAGACAGTGGCCGTTGTAACTTTGTGCCTTCAAGGGGCAACAAAATGATGTTCTACAGACTTGAAACATCCACGATTTTATTTTCATTTGTGATAGGGAACTATCTTCCTTCACTTAAATGTCGTCACCATCTTTTTAAATGTGTCCTTAAAATGCTTTTAATACAGGGAACTTTTCATTTCCCCTGTAATATTAAGATACAATCATTACAAGTTCGGGGTCCCCATGTGGAAACCTTTGTTCTAGACAAGTGAGTCCATACTTTGCGGTCAGAGCAAGGCTGATCGCTTTGCGGGCACCCTATTCCGGGCCTTACTGAGCCCCAGAGAACAAGAGAGTACTCAGCACGGGGGGGGGGGGGGGGCTCCTTGTTATACTTGAGCTTTTTAGGGAAGAAGGGCAGTGCAAATGAACTCCTGGGCTCTTTTAGGAAATTGCTAAGGAACGTTCCAGAAATTTCAGAAGCTCGAATTACCACTTCCGAACAACTGAGAGTGATTTTTTTAAAAATAGAATTTGGCTATAGAGAGACAGAGACATTTGGCTTTGTGCCGTTAGTTATTTCATATGCCAGCTAGCTGTGGGGTTTCCACGGACATCTCAAGCGATGACATTTGTAGGTAGACACACTCGGCCTCATTTCTGTGCAGAAGTAATGCCTTACTCTGCTGTTTAGTGCAGTCTTCTTTAACTTGGGACAATTTGGCTCTAATTTTGCCCATTTTAACGTAATTTTGTGCCCTTTTTGTTTTGCAAAAGTAATTTATATTTTTAAAGATGAAAAAGGTAGCTGTGAGTTATGCAAATAACATTATGTGAATTTAAAAACCAGTGTAGTTCTTGCCTAGAATATGTGAGGCCACGGGCTCAATTCTCATCCTACAAAAACAGTGACAGGAAGGTTTGCTCGTCCGGGGATCTTAGAAAAATCCAACCCTCCCTCTGCCTCTTTCTCCTCCCCCTCCTTCCTCTGCTTCTCTTTCTCCTCTTTCTTCCTTCCTCCCTCTCTCTTTGAGATTGAATGTAGGGTGCTCTGCCTCTGAACTACATCACTAACCCCTATTTAAAAGTTTGAGACAAAGTCTCACTAAACTTTTCAGCCTGGGCTCAAACTTGTGATCTACCTCAGCCCCTAGAAGAGAAGCCATTGCAGCCATGAACCACCGTGGACGCCACTCTGCAGAGCCCAGGGAGCTTTTTTATGTAGGCTGGAAATATTATCTGAAAATTGGAAGTCGATTTAGAACTATGTTTATTATCATGCTAATCTGCTATATATTTATAATTAACTGGAGTTTACTTATTACTCTTTCTTATTTCTCATGCAGGACTTAAATCTACTCATTTACCTCTGTCTTCCATCTCTCTTTCCACCCCACTATCCACGCTTCTTTTCTATGAGGAAAAAATAATCTCCCTATATGGCCCTATTCTCATGCTTGACTTAGGTCCTAAAGCTCAAATTTCTCATAAAGGAATTTTTTTTTTTGAGACAAGATCTCGCTGTGCAGTTCTCGCTGTCCTTGAACTCACTGTGTAGCCCAGGCTGGCTTCAAACTCACAGTGATCCTCCTGCCTCAGCCTCGCAAGTGCTGGGATTATAGGAGTATGCCACCACACCCAGCCAGAGATCTGCTATTTTCTTATTTCCAAGGTCAAGAGCTGGGGATATAGCTTAGGAGCACAGTTTCTATCTGGAAAGCACAAGGTCCTGAGTCCGATTTCTGTAACAGAAAAAAAAAAAAAGGACATTTGTTGCATCTCCAGAGCAACTTGAAACTGGTAGAGACTAGTGTCCAGCTCAGTTAGGTTCTGCAGACAGGTCACCTCAGTTCAATCCTTCATCAACATAAAGGAGAACATAGATATAAACACAAAACTATTACTCTGATTCACACTTTTATAAAGTACATGGCACTGAAGTACATAGATGTTGGACAAAGGTGCAAGAAAGGTTGTTTCTTTGAATATTTACTTGCCACTTAAGAGATTTCAGTAATTATACAGAGATGATTGTGGTGTGTTCTAATTCTTTATAATGATTAAATTATTAAAATCTTCATAAGCACTTTTTAATCTTTAAAATACTGTAAAAGCACAAATTTGAGATTGAACTCTGACAGCCTATTGAAATTGTGAAATTTGGGGGAAAGAACTTTAATTTGACAAAAATCTTTTTCCTTAACTTGGGAGTATGAAAATGTACTTAGAGGACTGTGGATAACCCTGCTGTTGCTATTACTAGTATAAAATCCACAGTGTAGCTCGCTGGCTTAAGTTACTGGCTTTTTCCTGGCAAGGTTCTTGGTTCTTGTTTAGCAGAGTCTGTTCTTGGCTTTGCCTCTATTTCCTCTGTATCCGTGTCACACATGGAAGGAGCCCTGAGCTTACAGAGAGAAGAGGGAAATCCCCTTCCTGCTCACTCCTGCCTAAGTCGGATGCAGAGAGAATGTGGCTTCTTCCCAACAAGGAATCATCATCAAGACATAGGAAAGGCAGATGCTGTGCCCTTCATAGGCTTTGGTCCTCGGGGTGATCAGAGCTCCTGCCCCACAGTCGTGCTGCTGGACAGCAGTGCTCCCAGCCCCATGCACCCCTAACATTTCAAAAGACTGGGAGTTGCCAACTTTCTGTGTTGCCAAAAATTCAACAATCTATATACTGACTGTCTTACTTTTCTCATTGCTGAGACAAAACAGCTGACTCCCAAAGTTAAAGGAGGGACAGTTTATTTAGCTCATGGTCTGTATGGGTTTCCTTCATAGTTGGCTGGCTCCAAGGCAGTGTGGTACTGAGGATTGAACTCAGGGCCTTCCTATTGAACTATATCCCCAGCCCATTTTCTTTTTTAAGTTTTCAAATGTGGTTTCCCTAAATTTTCCAAGCTGGGCTTGAACTTGTGATCCTCCTGCCTCAGCCTCCCACAGTGCTTAGCCTGACTCTAGTCTTTTTTTTATGAGTTACAAATTGTCTTCAGATGGTGGTGTTATCTTAAAAATTATACTAAATAATCATGTATGTAGAATGCATTTTGAAATACCAGATCATGAAAAAAAGATAATTCCTGCCTACAGATGAGTCCTTTCTGGACAAACCTCTGTCTGATTCCTACCTTTGAAAAGCAGGGGTAAACCCAGTGTCAGTGCTACATGCCTATGGTTCCAGCACCCTGGGAGTCTGAGGCAGGAGATTGCAAGTTTCAGCTCTCCCTGGGTAGCTTAGTGACTTAGCAGAATCCTGTCTCAGAAAATTAAAATGTAGCTCAGTGTGAATCTCTGTGTTCAATTCTCAGTATGAGGAAGGAACACAAGGAGGGAGGGAGGGAGGGAGGAAGGAACAAAGGGCGGGAGGGAGGGAGGAAAACCGGGAAAGGGGCCCAGGTAACAATCTGTCCCCAGTTACTTGAGAAATCAGAGACTCGACTAGACAGTGTGTTTTGGTGTATTTCCTGGCACCCGCTGCTGACAGCACCACACCCTGACCCTGGGCGAGGGGGTCCCTGATTACTGGCAAGAGAAAGCACAGCCTCAGGAGGAATTGTAGAAGCCTGTGTCCTCCTTAGGACCTTTGCTGTTGGATCTGTGTCCCTCTCTGCTGTGAGGTGGTGCTGACTTGTATGTCCTCTAAGCCCCTCTGCAGAACTGACACACAGCCGGATGACCAGTACAGGTGACCAGTGGTGAAAACATTGACAAACTCCTCTTCAGGGCCTTACCTCCTCACCTGCCTGGGCCTCTCCTAGGAACCCACAGCCTCACATAACTCAGCATCGGAGGGGTCACAGCACTGCCCTGCAAGCATCTTAGATCCTCTGTGCTAGTGGCCAGTACAGCCTGTGCCGCGCCCACCGTGACATAGTTTTAACACATCTTGTCCTTTTGACCGTCTGCCAGGCTGAAACAAGGACCCCATGCGTAGGGCCTGATGAGAGTGTTGGCAACAGCCTACAGGGAGGTGGTGGGAAGCCACCAGACATTATCTCTCTTAAACAAACGACGTTATTTTAGAAAATGGTTCTGTGGACAGTTCAGCAGAGGTTCATGCTTTGTTCTCTTTCCCATTCTTTTAGGGGTAAAATCTCAGATAAAGGGATTTGGAAGACATTAAAATACACACTAGAGGGCAGTGGTCCCTTAGCTCCATACCTTACAGTTCACCACTTCCTTCGCATTGCTCTGCTTTTGCTTCTGAGCTGCCTCCCCAGAGTGGAAACACTCCTTACTTACGTCTGAAGTGCTTTAGAACAGCGCATTAGCTGCGAGCAGCACGGTGCCTGTCCTTCCTTGTAGCTTCTGCCCTCTCCCTCTTTCAGAGACTTATCTCTGTGAAAGTGTAACAGCAGAGCCGATAGGATCATCTTGATGGTTTTTTCTTTAAAAACCAAAGGCAAAGGAGTATTAGGATATATGTATTCTTGGTTTAGGATAGTAAGGTTTTCTATCTTTGTGTCTTTGTTTTGGAGGATAAAGTCATGAAATACAAATGTGAGAGAAGCCTGGAGTGATGGTGGTGAGGGTCGTGCACACCTGTGATCCCAGCGCTCTGGGAGGCTGAGCCAGGAAGATCATAAGGTTGGGGCCACCCCGAGCAACTTAGCAATTTAGTCAGAGCTTGGCTCAAAAAATAAAAAGGACTGAGGTTGTAGTTTGCTGCAAAGGCCTTGGGTTCAATCCAGGCCACTTGCAATGAGTGAATGAATGAGTATTAAAATGATAATTATACAGGGTTGGGAAAATTGCGCAGTGCAAAGGCCCTGGGTTCAATCCCTAGTACTGAAAATAAAAAGGAAAGGATGGAGAGCAAAGGTAGAGTGGGGCTTTCTTGTGTCATATGTACCTACATGCATCTGTAGAGCCCCCGGCTTCTCTTTGATCACTAAAGAGAACCCCAGATCCTCCCACTGTCCTGCCCACTCCTGAGTAGGTAGCACCATGCTTTTCAGGAGACAGGTCATAGGCTAGCTCCTCTAAATACTACAGGAACAGACTGGGGAAACAGAGCTAGCAAAGCCACTAGGCTGTGTCTGCAGACTTCCCAGGTAGACAAGAGAGAAGCCCCAGTGCAGATTAACTATGTAACGGATTTCAAGAACAAAGCAAAGGGACGCGGAGGATGTCAGTGGGTTATTTATGAGTTGGCTTTTGATAGGATATGAGGAGCCCAGATAAGGATCTGATTTATTTCTAATAACTTTCGGCCGTGGAATTGTGTCTTTGAAAGGAATAACCCCTTGAAACTGGATTATGTGGGTCCCTGGATTTATACCGTTTATATATAGAGTAAACTTGGAGGAATTTGCCTCTTGGCTCTGTGAAATCTGTAGGAGGTCTCTGCGTGTGTGTGTGTGTGTGTGTGTGTGTGTATGTGTGATTGTTCAGTGTGTTTACTCTGAGGCACAGGTAGAAGATAAGGTGCTGTTCCTTGCATTCACTTAACTGGAGGCGTGGGTTGGAGGAAGGGCACCTGGAACCTTGTCAAAGAGATGGGTGTTTCTCTTGATGTTGCTAATATTAATGAGCATTTATTATATCCTACTTGTGCATTAAAATAATCCAAGGTAGCTAGGTGTGGTGCTGCATGCAATCCCAGCACAAGTTTGAGCCCAGCCTGGGCAACTTAGTGATTTAATGAGACCCCATCTCAAAAGAAAAAATAAAAAACAGCTGGGGATGTAGCTCCATACAAAGCTCCTTGGTTCACTTCTCACTAATTAAAAAAAAAGAACCTATGGTAAACATAGATTGCCTTGCTCAATCCTCACAACAGCTTTTCTTTTTTTTTTTTTTATTTTATTTTAAAGACAAAAGAATGGAGACATATGAACCAGAAAAGCCATAAACAATACAGAAAATACAAAGTTATACAGAATATAGTAGGGAATTAGAACTGGATGTTGTATTACATAATATTATCTTCACATTAGTTAACACATAAACATTAAAGGAAATACCAAATTATAGACAAGATAGTAGGGAATTTGCACTGGATGCTGTATAATATAAAGTTATCTTCATTTCTGCTAATACAAAAACGACTAAGGAAATACAGAATTATAGAGAACATAGAAGGGAATTAGCTCTGGATGCTGTCCTACATAATGTTACCTTCATCTTTGTTACTCAGGTTACACAGATGACGGCCCTTTTGATCAGTTCGTTTTTTCTCCTCCCTCATCTCCATTGCTCTACCACTCAATCAGTTATCTTCCCTGTGATAATAACTGTACTCCTGGGTTTATCTATATCCTTGGACTCTCACCTTGGGAAGAGATATAGCTGCCTCAGACTATACTATAACATACAGGGGTGTATACAAACTGCCATGGTTGGAGGTGGGAAAGCACATATGCTCACAGCGGACCGCCCGGCTCCACCCTGT
>PVLD010019208.1:0-37029 GCA_004027595.1 Dinomys branickii | reverse complement strand
CCTCAGACAAAGGTCTTCTATCTAGAACATACAAAGAATTAAAAAACATGTACCTGTCCAAATTCAAAGACCCAATCCAGAAATGGGCATCTGAGATGAATACACACTTCTCAGATAAAGAAATACAAATGGCAAATAAATATATAAGAAAATGTTCCACATCCTTAGTCATCCGAGAAATGCAAATAAAAACAACATCAAGATTTCATCTCACCCCAGTAAGACTGGCCAGTATGAAAAAGTCATCCAATAACAGATGCTGGCGAGGCTGTGGAGAAATAGGGACTCTATTACACTGCTGGTGGGAATGCAGACTGGTGCAACCACTGTGGAAAGCAGTTTGGAGATTTCTCAGCAAACTAGGTCTAGAGGTTCCATTCAAACCAGCTATTCCTCTTCTGGGTATTTTCCCAGAAGATCTGAAAACATCATATCACTCTGATATATGTGCACCCATGTTTATAGCAGCACAATTTGTAATAGCTAAAATATGGAAGCAACCCAAGTGTCCATCCACAGAAGACTGGATTAAAGAACTGTGGCATTTTTATATAATGGAAAATTATTCAGCTATAAAGAAAGACAGTTTTGGGGACTTTGTAGGCAAGTGGTCAAAACTGGAGTCCATACTCATAAGTGAAATAAATCAGCGGTACATGTGCAGGCAACGTATTGTATCACTGGTGTAAGAACCTGAGGATAGAAATATAAACTAAGAGACATGAAGGAAATCTGTTCAAAAACAAAGAACAGATGGGATGAGGGAAAGGGAAAAGAAGGAGACAAAAATGTATGTATGTATATATGAATATGCATATATGTAGGAGGGCTAACATGGTTCTACTATTGTATGATATCACTTAAATTTGATCAATCTTGTATGTCTGTATGTGTTATCCTGAACACACACTTCAAAGATATCAATATGCAAAGCAGCAACTATTGGTGGTTTTTTTTTTTTTTGGCTTTGGTTTTTTGTTTTTTGTGTTTTTCTGTTGTTGAGACGATTAATTGTCTGACCAATTTTGCATGTCTGTATCTGGGTTCATATATATATACACCTCGAAGATATCAATAGGTAAAGCAATAACCACTGTTGAGCCCATGTCACCTTGTCTGTAGATCAGTTTTGATTGTACTATTTTTTATGCTAATTTGTGTCTGTGTGTTAATATGTTTTTGTGCTTTTATTTTTCTAATATATATATATATATATATATATATATATATATACATATACATATACATATATATATATATAGCTGCATGTGCTGTTTAGGAGGTGGAGCCCGGGTAGAGGTGGGTGACTGGGCTGTGCCTTTGGAAGGTATATCTCTAGTTGATGCCTGTGCTCTGCTTCCCTCTAGTAATGAACTGAAGAATAGGCTTGTTCTGTTCTGTCTTGACAAAGCTTAACTGCATCTCAGAATTCTCCTTCCTGCAGGTTTCCTGTTCGAGTGGGCCACAACAGATACTCTGGAGTGAGAGCTGGAAGGCAAAGGAAAGCCACAGCTCTTTTGCAGCTCGAATGTGTTCGTGCTCTCGTCAATGTCCTGGCTCTCCTTGCCGGCTCCTCCAAACAAGAGTCTTTTGTTGACCCTTCTCCCTGCCTCAAACTCTCCACCGTGAGAGCACTTGCTTCTGTAGACTCACCTGACCTCCTAGTGCCGCCACTTTGCAGCGTAGGCTTCCAACATAGGAATTTGTGGGGAATATAATTATCCAGCCCATTTCAAATCTCTTGCATTCTTAGCTGACAGTTAAATAAACCATCTCCATCCCTGTCAACTGACCCTCCTCCCCCAGTTGAAATATCACCATTTTCTCAGGCTCTTTGAGAGAACTACTCTTATCCAAAAAAAGTCTATAAATAAAACTTGTAGGTACACCAGACCAGGCTGGTGGGGGAGATGTTTGGGAATGGTTTCCTCCAAAGCCCACTGGGAACAGCATCCATGTGCTGTATTTGAATTCTCTGTAAACTGTTGGAGTCCTCATGAGCAGAGAATACAAATGCCTTAAGAAGGCCTCCACTGTCTAAAATACATTTCCAGTTTATGAACTTGCTCAAATATGGAGCTATATAGACAAGAAGTCTTTTACATTTTTAAGGTTTTATTTTTTTCCTAAACCCAGGAAATGCTAGGCAAGCACTTCACTGCTGCATTACACCCCCAGCCCTCTTTTGTTTTGAGACAAGGTCTCACTAAGTTATTCAACCTAGCCTTGAACTTGGAGTCCCCCTGCTTTGGGCTCCAGCGTAGCTAAGATTATAGGCATGCACCACCACACCCAGTCAGATAGGAAACTTTGTCAAAGATTCCCTACAGCTTAGCCCTACTCCATCTGCACTTTTTACTTCCAACATGCACGTATAAATGCCTTGCGCCTAGCCTCTCATTCTGCTGTGTTATCGCCCTGCTTCCATCTGTTTGTCGAAAATGAGTAAAGGGGCATAATCCACCCTAGGACAGCCTGACACAGAAGAGATATCTTTTCAAACTCCCAGAATGTCACGATGAACTCATTGGAGAAAAGTATGATGGACTATATTCTCTTCTTCAAAGTCAGCTTCTGCAGATAAACAGTGAACATTTGATTCACTCACATGAATCATACAACAGCTGGGACCATTAAACAGGAGGGAATAAAAAGAATAAATAAATAAATGGCGTCTTTTGTGCCCATAGGTAACTGATTCATGGTTCAAAGCTCACACCCCTTGAAATACAGCCAGCTGCAATCTTGGGTGTCTTCAAATGAAAAAGATGGTACAGCTGGTCTATCCCATTCCTAACTACAATGGGTCCTGAAACATGGATGTCCTAAAACAACACACAAGTATTCTGACACGGCTGCTGTCATTGCAAAATCCTGGCTCCTTCAAAGTGTCATCTCTTGCCCCTGCCAGAAAAAGCCGGCTTTTAAAAGAAACTAAACCCAAGGTCACTTACTGCCACATTAAGAAAATATTTTGTCAGCTGCCAAAATTCATTTTTCTAGTGTGTTCTTACGCCATAATTTAAACCTGGTATGCTGGGCAGTATCCAGCCTGGTTAATTCCATTTGCACAACCAAATTCTCCTAAGGAGTTTGAACTGGACATAACATTGTTTTTCACTTCTTTTAGCTATTCATCTATTAATAAAACTCATGTTCTAATCCTCAATCTATTATAAGTATATAATTGATGGAATATCAAAAATGTGACTATGCTAAAAACTCCAGTGATAAAAGATTCCATTTATGAATTTAGTAAATTTTTTGGAAGTCAAGTCTAGTTTCATGCATTTAATAAGTAGATATTGAGGTGTGTGCCAAATACTGTTCTCAGCACTGCAAGAAGCAGACACAAGGTTTCTGTTCGCAAGAAATAAGTATCAGAATGTTGTATAAGACAAAGTTAAAGAGAGAGGCAGGAACTGGGCCATTTCAGCCATGCCTTGGAGCTCAGATGTTATAGGTATGGTGTAGAGTATTAGTGGAATGGTATGAGTCAGTATTTCTTTATAAGGTCATCATGAAATGGGACAGCCATTGCTCAGGATCTCTGTGAATTAGGGTCTTTAGCCTTTACCGTTTCCACCAGAATGTGAAGGGTCAATGCAGTGATAGCTAGATTTTCCTCTCTTCAAACACCACTGAAATCTTGGTTAGCTTCAAGAGCCAAGGAGTCCAAAGTCACGGTTTGGTCATACAAATTGTACTGCCCAGTGGCTAATGCTGCTGCCTTGTCCTGTCTAACCAGCTGTACTTTAGAGGGTTCCTTTGGTCACATGGAACAGCAAATAATATAAGGCAACTCAAAAAGCATTAGCTCAAACTACATGTGGCGACACAAATCTGTAATCCCACCACTCTAGGAGATTGATACAGGTGGATCACAAGTTCAAGCCCAGTCTTAGAAACTTAGCAAGACCTTATCTCAAAAAAAATTTTTTTTTTGTCTTTTTGAGACAGGGTCTCATTATGCAATTCAGACTGGCTTTGAGCTCACCTTGTAGCCCAAGTTGGTCTCAGACTCACAACAATCCTCCTGCCTCAGCCTCCCCAGTGCTGGGATTACAGGTGTGTCCCACCATGACTGGTTTCAAAACTTTTTAAAAAGTGAGGAGGAACTTGAGAAGTAGCTTAATGTAAAGGTCCTGGGTTCAATACCCAGTATCCCCCACACACACAAAAGCATTAGTTCATCTCCATGAGCTTACTGCAAGAACCGCTCATATTCTGCTAAAGGTAATTCAGTGACAAAATCAATGAGTGGAAATGTCCACACAGCTCTTGCCAAGTAAGTCACATGCTCTGGGATTTTTGTAAACTCTGATACTACTGGGTTGGACTCATGTGACTTCCTCTAGTCAATGGACAAAAAATAAAGGTCATGTCACTTCTGGGCCAAAGTATTTAAAAAGTAGTGTACTGTGTTCTCTACCTTTCTCCAGCTTCTGGGTACTTCCTCTTTCCTGCAGCTCCTCAGAGGTGCCGTTCAGGGATTCTATACCGTAACTGAGAGGTTTCTTTTCATTTCCTCCATTGTTATTCTGATACAGTGACTGCACTCTTCAGTGTAGTAAACTGCAGCCCAGCTCACATCTAGTTAGCTGCCTGTTTTTGTAAATGAAGTTTTATTGGAACACAGCCATACCTATTCATTTCCAAAGTGCAATGGCTGCTGCCCCATCTCAATAGCAGAATTAAGTAGTTAGTTTCAGATGAGACCATGTGAACTGCAAACTCTAAGATATTACCTTCACAGAAAATAAATTATTTTTACAAAACATTCTTAGTCTAGTTTGCATGTTTGAACATATACCTCTAAGACAGCTAGTGATTTCTTTCTATCACTTAATTTGTATGTGACTTCTTTGCCTCTTTACCAGTCTTTGGGCTGTTTTTATTGAAGATTTGTCTACCAAAGCATTAGTCATCTAGTGCTGCTGCCTAGAGTCCTCTGCTAACGTGTATCTTCTGCTCCATGCAGTCTGTCCCACATGTCTTCTTGTTCCACCCATGTCTAATTGAAACAAGAAGTAACCATGCAAAAGGCTAGAGAAAGAATGGAGGGCCTGCCTGCCTTACAGTCCACTTTCTGGGCGGGATCTGAGGTAACCAGTGAAACAGCTGGAGAAAAAGGAAGTGCCCAGCTTGACTCCACTTTCTGGAACAAGATTCACCTGCTGAATTACACAGTAGCACAGAACAAAGATGCCCAGGTCCAATCACAACAGACAAAGGTAACCAGGTAACTTAGCTTATATACAACAAGTCCCCAGGCATGCGCTCAGTGGCCTTCTGCAGCCCTTGACAGACCTACATACTGTGTCATTGACTATGCCGATTTGAGCACTCTGTGGATTTTGGCTGCTGTGACAGTTCCTCCAAGGGCCAAAAAAGGTAGAACCTCCACTGCCTCAATCTCACCCCAAACTCTAAGGCTTAAAACCCTCTACACCAAGCCCCTCAGTGCCATGAGCTCTTCTCACTGGGCCGCTCCCACCCAGGGAACCACGAGCTCTTCTCACTGGACCACTCCCACCCAGGGAAGTATATCTTGTCTTTTCTGTTTCAAATAAATCACTGGCCCTGCTGCTACTCTCAGTGTCTTGCTCAATTCCTTGCTTAGGACATCAAGAACCTGGATAAGACTGCCAACCTGGTGACATAATGAGTCCCATTTTATTATCCTTAGAATTTTTACTAGACATGGTTCAGCCTCTTTTTGCAGCCTATTTTACTCTCGAGTCTGTACTCCCTCCGCCTACACTTCACAATCCTGTAAGATAAGAACTCACCAAAGCGCTGTCTTTGCAGCCACAGCAGTTCTTTCCTCAGGCTCACTCCCACTCGTGCTAGCAGAATTTTAGTTTTTAACGTCACCCCTCTTTCATCATTGGGTCTTTGCATGTGTGATTTTTTTTCTTCTTTTCCTGAAATATTTAAATATTGTCCTAAAAGTTTTGAGGGCCTATCAGAGGGCCAGATATGCTTTCTCAGGAATTCTTGACTCTCACTTGCAAATCACATCATTCCTGCGAGTCTTCAACCTGCAGTTCTATCTGGTGTTACGGGTTAAATTTTGTCCCTTAAAAAAGATATGTTGAAGCTCTCACCCCCGGTACTTCAGAATGTGACGATAGCCAGGCGTGGTGGTGCACGCTTATAATCCCAGCACTCGGGAGGCTGAGGCAGGAGGATTGTAAGTGTGAGACCAGCCTGGGCTACAAAGTGAGCTCAAGGCCAGCCTGAACTGCATAGCAAGACCCAGTCCCCCCCCCAAAAAAAAAGAATGTGATGATTTTGGGAGACAGGAGACACAATCAAGTGAAACAGAAGTCATGAGAGTGACTACCTAAAAATACAGGGGAGTAGGGAGCTCAGGGACAGAGCACTGGACTCAGAGTTTGGGGGAAGAGGAGAAAGGGAGAGCAGCTGTTTAACCTGAGTTTAGAAAAATCTTTTTAAAAAGAGTTGAGTAGAAGAACCTCTAGGAGGGCTTTGGGAGAGCTATAGCCTTTTCCCATAATTTCTATCGTTCATTCTCTTATTATGGTTTGAATCTGAGATGCTCCCCAAAGGCCATGTGCTAAAGTCTTGGTTCCCTGCTGATGGCTTTTGGGAAATGATCAGATCATGAGGCTTTAACTTCATCGATGGATCCACCCCCTGAGGAGTTCCTTCCCATGGGTCTATGCCCACGAGGTAGAGTCTAATTAGAAGAAGCTAGTGCCTGGGGATGTGGCTTTGAAGGCCTTGAGTTTCTGTCCTTGGCCCCTTTCTGGCTCTCACTCTGCTTCCTGACTGGCAAGTGGTGAGTAGGCTTGTTCCATCGCCTAGACCCTGCCACAGCCCTCTGCTGCACAATGGGCCCAGGGACAGCAAAGCCAGCCAGTACAGACTGACAACTCTGACACTGAGAGCCAAAGGAAATCTTTCCTCTTTTTTTTCTTTTTTCTTTCTTTCTTTTTTTCTTTCTTTTTTGTTTGTTTGAGGCTGGGTCTCACTATATATATAGTTCAGGCTGGCTTTGAACTCACTATGTAGCCCAGGCTGTCTTCAAACTCATGGCAATCCTCCTGCCTCAGTGTCCTGAGTGCTGAGATTACAGGCAAGGGCCACCACACCCAGCTAAATCTTTCTTTCTTTCAATTGATGTTCTCAGGTATTTTGTCACAGTCATAGTGATAGAAAGGTAACATAGCTCCTTTCCCACCTCAAGGAACCTAATGTTAAAAATTAACATATATCAACATGCATCATGTACTATACACAGTTCTGGGGACTGAATAGTCATTAAGAATCTTCATGTCATTACCTTAGGTTTGCGTATGAGGAGAGAGTCCAAAACATTGCCCAGACTCACTGGGATGATTGGAACAGCGGGTCTAGACCTCTAGCAGCTGACCTCCAGGAGCCAGGCCTTTGTTCTATCTTTTTCACAAGGAAAAGTGTCTGCCTGCTCCACCAGGCAACTTCGAACCAGATCACCTAACAACACCCCACCCACCTGCTTCAAAGCCGTGGCCACATCAAGCCCTCCTTTAGAGAAATTCTAGCGCCTCCCTGGAAATGAGCCAAACACAGGAAGGAAGTGTTCAGGGGTTGGGCATGAAGAGTTCTTGAAGGCCCAAAGCCACAGAGGGTGTGAAGCTTCCTGTTAGGAGCAAGTAGTTAAGAGGGGGATGCAGTGTCAAGAGTTCCCCAGCCTGATCCTGTCCCAATAGGAAAGTCCTTCTGAAAAGAAAAAAAAGTCCTTTCAAAAATGAGGTATGACCAATAGACATGGCCCCTGTCCAGAGAAGCTTTTCAAGACACGCATGGGAAGACAGACGGTGGATGGGCCTCAGCTGGCCTTCAGCCCCTGGGCCTCATCCAGTCTCTGACTCTCCCTTGCCTGTCTCCTCCTCTGCTCACCTTCTCCTCTGCACTGTTCAACCCGCTTCACAAGCCGCAACAATCATCTGTTATTGCTCTTGGCCTGCAGTGTGTCAGACTTTAACAGCACAGGGAAGAGAAGGGGATGGTTCCTCTCCTGCGCATGTTACAGGGTCACAGCCAACACTCCTATAACAAAAGATAGACTAACGAGAAAGCCAGAGCAAATTAATCTGATGGTGATTTTATGTGACTTGGGAGCCTTCAGACCCCAACACCCAGGAAAACTAGGCATTCTGATACCCGGGATGAAGTATGCACAACTGTGAACAAATGTGACTGGGTGAAAATGTTATGGTCTCCCAGGAATGAACTGAGGGGAACTCCAGTGAGGCCTGTCTGTTCAGCCTCCTCTTTGCCTCTCTGTGGCGGACTCATTCCTTTCAAGTGTGGGGCACGAGCCCTTCTGAAAGGGTAGTCTTTTGATCTACTCTCAAACAGGTCAGAGAACTGCTTTATGGCTAACTGCAAGATAGAAAGAGGTGAGATTAGAATAACATTTTAGGCTTTATGCTGGCTTTGTGGGAAAAGGGGCCTGGTTTCTATGACCTGCCTTGGGGACAAGGAATTCTAGTTTCTGTGGTGGGCAAGGAAGCAGAAGGACAGGAGGACAGAGAAACTTTGCTTCTGCAGCTGCTTCTGAGGCCTCCTTGGTGTAGCACTTTCTGAGCCCCGACACCAGGCAGCCTCTTCATCATGGTACACCTAGGATCTCAGAGCTAAGCCCTGGCAGATTCCTATGGCCCTGTCCCACCCAACGATTCCACAGGAACTGTGAGGAAATCTGTTCCTGGCTGGAATTAAGAAACAGGAACCCTCTAGAAACCTAGATTGGACACTGGCAACTGAAGAACTTAGGACACAAAAGACCCCACCCAAGTCCCAGGTGTTGTTTTTCTGTGGTTTGTTCATCTCCAGTGCTGGGGCTCAAACCCAAGGCCACATACATAGTAGGCAAGCGCTCTGCCACGGAGCTAGACCCCCAGCCCAAGTCCCAGGCATCTGGAATTGCATCATGGTGTAACATTTACCTGGATAGCCCTAGACAAATGTTCTCTTGAACTGGTAACTTATATCTTCATATTTAAGGACCTATCAATCAACACAGTGTGGCAACTCATATTTTAAACAAATAGTAAAGAGGAAGGCAATAATTTGTTCACTAAATGAATGCAGAGATAGGAATCTGAGGGACACAGTCTGGCACTGATTGAAAGCAAATTAGCAGCTGATTAGATGACTGTAAATACAGAGTGTGAGGCGGAACAGGCTGCAGTGTGTAAGGCACAGGCAATTAGAGAGGGCATAGGGTGTGCTGAGTACACACAGGTCTGCAAAGAACTGCGCAGCAGCTCTGTACCACTAAGAATGCAGAAGCAGGAAGGAATTTGTAGGAAGTTATCTGTAGAGGGAGCCTGTCTAATGGGAAACCCCCCGACCCCAACCTCTACACCCCTTCCCTGTGAACCTTAAAGGGTTTCAATGGCCAAACCCGGATCCATCAGTGGCTGGGACGGGTGTTGTTATAAACAGGAAGCATCAACGATAACTGTTCAGGGGAGGGTTTTAGGTTACAATCTAAAAGTTTCACATTTCCTCTCAAAAAGTCAGCGACTTCAAAACCACTCTCACCCCTGCAGCCTAGTGTCCATGCAGACCTCAGTGGGAGGGGCCATTCTCAGACAGCAGCTGGGGCCAGTTTTTGCAGAAAGCAAGTACTAAAAGAAACAAACCCTATCGTTATAAAGAGCTGAGAAAGTTCTGCAATTAGTTGGTGAGGACTGGGGTGAGGAAGAACAGAGCAGTGAAACTGGAAAGCCCAGGGCTCTGTGTGCATATGAAATGAGATTCCTCCTTCCCTGGGCTGACAGAAGGTGCCCATCTAGGAGGAAGTGGCTGGTGCAGACAGAAACAAGGCTGGTGGTGATTTTCACCTTGGTTTTAGGACTAAATTTAGCAAAGAGAGAAAGAATGCCTTAGTCTCAAGTGTGATGCTGCCCTCTGGTCTTGTCACCGCCAAGAAAGGCAGGTGTGCTCTGTCACGGTCCAAGATGGGAATGTACAGTGCAGGACCAGCTGCTGCTA
The DNA here is from genome assembly GCA_004027595.1 of Dinomys branickii. Classification (NCBI taxonomy): domain Eukaryota; kingdom Metazoa; phylum Chordata; class Mammalia; order Rodentia; family Dinomyidae; genus Dinomys; species Dinomys branickii. The sequence goes on along the minus strand of PVLD010019208.1, from coordinate 27,012 downwards.
GGTAGGCTCGGCAGCACTACATCCTTGTCTTGGGTTCCAGCTCTCAGGCCCTGGAGGGGCTTTTCACTAAGGGTAAATTCTTGATGGGGCCAGGAAGACAACAGACTCTATGATCACATCAAGCTACAGTCTGCATTAAATGGGACTATTAGAATGTAACATGGCAGGGGATATATGAGAGGGTGGGTTTCACATAGAAATAATGCTGGAGAGGCTGGGAAAGAGGTCTTCTTTGAGCTGGGATAAGGTCATTTCCTTAGCCAGATCTAAGGGTTTCACAAATTTCCTAATATGGAGGTACTGGAAGTTAAAACACACCAGATGCAACTTGAAGCTTATTGTTTAGATATGTTTCTGTCTCAGTCCTTTTGTGCCGCAAGAGCAGAATACCACAGAGCAGGGGTAATTTATAACACACAAAATTTTATTGGTCGATGGCTCTGGAGGCTCAGAAATCCAAAATCAAGGGGTCTACCTCTGCTGGGGGCTTTCTTACAGGGCAGAGGGCAAAGAGAGGGAGAAACAGAACGAAGGAAACAAACTTGTCTTGATATGAAGAACCTACCCCTTGATAATGAACTCACATCTGCATTAACAGCTTTGGGAAGTGGAGGCTAACAACCTCTCCTTAAATCCTACCCCCTAATACTTGTAGAGATGAGAATCAGTTCTACTGAAGGAACCGTTTGGATCTCACAGACTCAAGAGGTACAATCTATTTCTCTGAAGACATCTCTATTTTGTTTTCCTAAGGACATCATATTAATCCCAGGAAGCTATGGTAGCCCTGAAGGAGCCAGCTTAGAGAGCTGAGCCTGCTCAGACTCTAGGATATCAGACAGAACAAAGTGCATTAGCAAATCATGCACCACCTAGAGCTGCCCAGCTATTCCACATGGAGTTTCTTCACAGCAACTAAAAAATTTTGTCTGGAAATAAATATACCCTACCTAAGAAACCTTTAGCAGGATCAGAGTTGAGAGCTGCTCTTGTTAAACTTTTCTCCCCTAAAGTTCTCTGTGTTAGCTACTTAACAGTTTACACAAGCACCACCTGGGCAGTGAGTTTGTTTATGTATTGTCTCTTGGGCAGGTGTCATTTCAACCAGTTGGTTCTTGTATTGAATAACTTAGAAAAAAATTGTCATTTTTATATTCTTATTATATTACCTTATAAAATTAATAAAAATATGAAAAGTATGCAATTTTTGGTCATCCTGTATGTTAAATAATTGGACTAGTAAGTGGTTAGTACAATTCCTATTAAAATTTCAACAATGCTGGGGATATAGCTCAGTGGAATAAGCGCCTGCCTAGCAAGCGCAGGGTCCTGAGTTCAATCCCCAGTACCGCAGGAATAAAATTTCAACAAGTTTTTATGTAAATATAGAAAAGCTTATTCTAAAATTCACATAGAAAGCCAAGGACCTTGAGTAGCCAAATGGCTTTTGGAAAACAAAATTAGAGTAGGAATCATTCTTCCCAACATCCATGTACATGCATACTGCAAGAGCAAGCAGAAACACCAAAACACAGGGCATGGTGGTGCACACCCGTAATCCCAGCACTTGGGAGGCTGAGGCATTAGGATCATTGTGAGTTCAAGGCCAGCCTTGGCTACAAAGTGAGTTCAAGACCAGGCTGAATTGCATGGTAAGACTCTGTCTTTAAAACACAGAAAAAATAAACACTGAAACACCACCCAGGATTTGGAGGCAGATTTATTTACATCAACAGGCACTGATCAGGATCATTCCCAGAATATCAGGCCCTGATTTCTGGTGATGTAGGGCTTATATAGGATAAGCAAACAGGAAGTACAGAGGCAGAATGGCTTGTCAATTGAGGATTGGCTCATACAGTTTCCATCATTGTGACCAGCTATACATCACAGTGACCAGCCATTTCTGAGAGACAGAAGCAACTGGAATAGGAACTATTGCCTGGGCAACTAAGAAAATGAAGTATATTGGCTGGGGAGATGGCATTTTTCTGTTAATTTCCTCCCTTTTTTAGTTTCTCTGGCAAATTTTTGCTGGGCATATTACATGTGATCTTCTGAGATAAGGCCTAGCTAGAAGCAGTAACATTAGGGTTGTCAGTGATCCTAGGATGGGCCCTAGCCAAACTCCCCAAGTTTGTCTTATTACAGAGTTTTTTCCAAAATTGTTCCTAGGAAGAGACATAATTTAGGCCTGTCTGTTCTGTAACATTACTCTGGCAAGGTAGTGAGGGAGTTAATCTGATCTAGGAAAGGGTCCAATGTGCCCTGGACATTCATCAAATCTTGGTGAAGTGTTTGATTGTTTTATTCTCTTTGGACAATTGTCCATAGAGTTTAAGGCAAAAAACACAGCTAACAGGGAATGGCGAAGTAAGGAACGGGGTAAGCAGCCTGAAAAGACAAAAAATCAAGGGGAATAGGTATGGAGGAATCTTGTGAGCAGTGTCCTCAGCCTCGGCTATGCATGGACTGATCAGCACCCGAGTGATCGGAGCAGGGCTGTGAGTGCATTCTCTCCTCAGACTGAGCCTTGGAGGTGTCCAGGTAAATTCTCCAGTGAATCTAAGGCTGGATTTTTGAAACTTTTAGAGGTAGTTAATATGTACCTGGGTTATATGTGTGTGCAGGAATGTCTACAGATATAGCTGGTCTTTTAACTGGTTACAAGCTGGGTTTTTTTTTTAACCGTTCTACAGCTGTGTGGCCTGTATACTGTGTGTCTACAAATACAAGTTCATTGTTGCTGCCTGTCATCAAGGATAGGCCATATCTGGGATGATTTTTTTACAGCATGACCCTACAAACTTCTATTGTCTTCTCAGTGCTGGTAGAGAATGAGAGGTGGGGGCCGGTGACCCAGATGCTGAGGCCTGAGCTGGCTGCAGGGGTACGGGTGCCAGTGCAGCTGCCTGAGCTTGCAGAACATACGGTGGGGGCAGGTCTGGTGGCTGGAGTTGATGTTTCAGTCAATCGGATCCCAAGAAGGGGCTTCGGTCTCTGGCCCAGATTACTTTGCATCATTGGTGGCACACTGCCAAACAGCAGCAGAAAGCAGTTTGTTGTGCAGATCATCCCTGCAGGAGAGTTTTGGCTAAAGTAGTTTTGTCCAAGGTGACCATAGCATATCCAACATGTTGCACTTCATTCCTAACAGAGTTACTTCCATCCACAAGTGGTACTCAGCATCTGTCAGGGCATCTATTTTTAGAACAGTTCACCCCAGTACTGCATGTGGCACTTCGACAGGTAAGTCTCAGTCTAAGGTGAACGTGTCAATTTTCTTGATCAGCAGGACAGTGGTTGTTAACGCATAAAGGCAAAGGGAGAGAAGGCAGCCCTTAAGAACCAGATCCAACTATGTAGGCCACTGGGTGCTCCCAGAGCTGACGGTCTGATTAAGCATCATTGTTTTCGTGAACTCAAGAATACAGATTTTTTTAATTTTAAAAGTAAAAGAACAAAAACACCAACAAACACACACAGCAGCACAAGAAGAGTACAAAAACGGAACTACAGATAAGGTGGCAGGGGATCAACAATGGTTGTTGTATTACACATTGATAACTTCAAAGTGTATGCTCAGGACAATACAAATAGACATACAAGATTGATCAAACAATTAATCATCGATTGTTCCTTACATCAAAACAATATGAGACAATAGTGCAACCATGTCAGCCATCCTGCACATATATACATACCTACCAGCTATCCCCCTCTACCTTTTCTCCTTCCCTTCATCCTGATTGCTCTCTACTTTTGAGCAATCTCCCTTCATATCTCCCAATTTATATTCCCACCTCCAGGTTCCTACACTAATGATACAATATGCTGTTTGCACATGCACATCTGATTTACCTCACTTATGAGTATTGTCTCTAACCATGACCATTTGCCTATAAAAGCTTCCAGCTTGTCCTTCTTTATAGCTAAACAATATTCCATTGTGTAAAAATGCCAGTTTTTTAATCCAGTCCTCTGTGGATGGACATTTGGATTGCTTCCACGATTTAGCTATTACAAATTGTGCTGCTATAAACATGGGTGCACATATATCATGGTGATATGACATTTTCAGATCTTCTGGGAAAATACCCAGAAGGGGAATAGCTGGGTTGGCTGGGACCTCTAGACCTAGTTTGCTGAGGAATCTCCAAACCAATCTCCACAGTGGTTTCACCAGTCTGCATTCCCACCATCAGTGCAGCAGAGTTCCTATTTCCCCACAGTCGCACCAGCATTTGTTATTGGATGATTTCTTGATGCTGGCCAGTCTTACTGGGGTGAGATGAAATCTCAGCGTTGTTTTCATTTGCACTTCTCGAATGACTAAAGATGTAGAACATTTTCTCATATATTTATTTGCCCTTTGTATTTCTTTATCTGAGAAGTGTGTGTTTATCTCAGATGCCCATTTCTGGATTGGGTCTTTGAATCTGGACAGGTTCATGGTTTTTAATTCTTTGTATGTTCTAGATAGAAGGCTTTTGTCTGAGGAACAGCCAGTTAGGATTTTTTCCCAATCTGTGGGTTTTCTTTTTACTTTGCTGGTGATTTCTTTAGATGTGCAAAAACTTTTCAGTAAAATGAGGTCCCAGTTATTGATTCTTTGAAGTGTTTCCCTTGCAGTTTCATTTTTGTTCATGAACTCTCTGCCTGCTCCTATGTCTTCAAGATTTTTACCTACTTTCTCTTCCAATAGATTTAGAGTTTCTGTTTTAATGTTGAGATCTGTGATCCATTTTGACTTGAGTTTGGTGCATGGTGATAGACTTGGGTCTATTTTCAGTCTTTGGCAAGTGGCAAGCCAATTTCTCCAGCACCATTTATTGAAGAGGCTATCTTTCTTCCAGCGAGGTTGTTTAGCCCCTTTGTCAAAGATTAGGTGGCTGAGTATGTTTGTGGTTGTGGCTGTATATTCCAGTCTGTTCCATTGATCCTCAGGTCTGTCTTTGAGCCAGTACCAGGTTGATTTTATTACAGTAGCTTTGTAGTATAATTTCAGGTCAGGGATTGTGATTCCACCTGACTTGTCCTTGTGGCCCAGAATTGCTTTTGCTATTCTGGGTCTCTTCTGGTTCCAGATGAACTTAAGGCATGTTTTCTCTAGATCTGTGAGGTATGCTGATGGTAGTTTAATGGGAACTGCATTGAATCTGTACAACAATTTTGGTAGTATGGCCATTTTCACAATGTTGGTTCTTCCTAACCATGATCAGGGAATATTTTTCCATTTATTGAAATCCTCTTCGATCTCTTTTTTCAGATTACTGTAGTTTTCATTGAATAGATCTTTTACCTCTTTTGTTAGATTGATTCCTAAATATTTCAATTTCTTGGATGCTATTATAAAAGGTATGGTTTCCTTAATTTTTCTTTCAGTCTGTTTGTTGTTTGTGTATAGAAATGCTACTGATTTTTGGGTGTTGACTTCATATCCAGCTACTCTGCTGAATTTGTCGATTAATTGAAGGAGTCTTCTTGTGGAGTTTTTGGGGTCTTCCATGTAAAGTATCATGTCATCTGTAAATAGTGATAGTTTTACTTCTTCCTTTCCTATCTGTATTCCTTTTACTCCACCCTCTTGTCTAATTGAAGGATATAGATTTTATAGAAGTGAGCAACTCCAAGAAATCTGTGGAGTTTTTTCCTATAACTAGTTTCTGCCATATACTGTAGCAGAGCATTTGTGCCTTTCCAGCAGGCAGCTTGGGTGTGATCAGTCAGAAGTGCAGTGATTGTCTCCAAAGAGGGTAAACAAGTTTCTGAACGTCTGGGAGATTGAGCCCAGAACTGGGGTCTTTGTGAACAGGGGCTGGCTTACAGGGGACAACTGAAGACAGAAGCGGGCCTCCTTTATGTGCAGGCAGGTATAGCAGCAGGCTGCAGTTGGCAGAAGACTAAGGTAATGCATACAGAGGGAAACTGCAGCAGCACTGGCAGCTTGGAGCTCTTGAACTTGCCTTATAGGCAGGGAAGGTGTACTTCAGCTGTTTGATAATCTACGAACACTTTGTAGTTTTGAAACCTCTTGATATGTGGCTAAACTTCTAGCCAAGTCTCTCAGGGGGCATGGGATACTGTTTGATGCAGTTGGCAGTTGCCCCAAGAGGGAGTTTTCACAATCAGAAGCAAGTGGTCCATGACCCAATCTCAGGGACCCAGGGGATCATGACAGAATTACGGAGCTGGTAGGGACAGAGAAATAGGCTGTTTTGCAGCAGCCAGATCTGTAATCAGAGCCTCCCTGAAAATAGTGGGAGAGTTCCCAAATCCTTGTAGCAAATGCGTAATAGTCCAAAAAGGGTGTATGGACTGGGAACCGCAGAATGTAAGGTGATGGCTGCATTGTTGATGGCACAGAGGTCTTATCCAGGATGATTAACAGTGTAGAAGGATCTTAACTATTGTGTGGTGACTGTTTGTGCTTTTCATGACATCTAACAGCAATGGGGGTCACGATGAGGCAGCCTGGGTGATGGCCAGGCCCAGAGGTGAGTCTTTAGCCTATAGCTCTGGGAGGAGAGTTTTGAGAACTTCAGGATTGTGATGATCATCTCAGGTTGGTGCAGGTGTCATCTTTATCTTGGGGAACAGTCAAAGTAGAAAGTGCAAGGTTAAGAGAGAGGGAGGCTGACTGGCTTGGTGTGAAGGAGATGCCCTCCCAGCCTGCAAGTTCATACCTGGCAGAAGGAGTGAGAGCCAAAAGTCCCACTTGTCCTAGTGATGGTAACTTTTGGACAGAGGGAACTTTTGAAGGCAGAGAGTTCTGTTCCATTGTCTACCAGTCACAAGTCACAAGTTGCCCCAACTTTTGCAATGACTGTGGGCTCTTAGGAGCCCAGTTTGATAGATCTCAGTCTGTCCTATCTATTCATGCCCAAGAGTATGCAACTCACTTGTCAGGACAGACAGTCCAATTCTTCCTCAGTCAAAATGTGGGACTCAGAAGGAATCGCTGATGGTCATCTCAGGTGGGCATTAGATGATGCCATCTGACCAGGACAGGCATAGCCATGAAGCAGAAGATTTGAAGGGAGGGCCTCTATGGCAAATGCAGGCAATGGCCAGCTGGAACCAGTTCAGTTGGCTGGAAGTGGATGAGTCAGGAGCGGGGAGTGAAGCTAAAGGTGTTGGCAGCAGCTGCGGTGGCTGATGAGGCTGCCAAGGTGGAATTCTCAGGAAGAATGGGGCTCTTTTTCCTTTTTCTTTTTTCTTTCTTTCTTTTTTATTTATTTTTATTTTTTTTTTTTAGAAGCAGGGAGTGGTTTACTTCCATTTTTAAATAAAAGCCCTTTGTCTTGCAGTCAGGGATTGTGGGTCTTGACTAATTAGTTCCCATCTCTGACTTCCTACCTATGTATTGTGTACCCTTGAATGATGGCACAACAGACTAAGGGCTGGTGCCCCTCAGAGAGAGACCATTCATACGCCTGCCTGGCCATGCCCCTCACAAGGACTTAGGCAAGACTGAGCTGAGGAGGGCGTGAGGCTTCCATTACGCCAAGTGTCGAGTGCCACGGAACCGCAAGAGGGCCCAATCAGGTACAGGGAGCAGTGCTTCCCAGGCTTGGTGCACAGATGGAGCACCCTATGGCTTACACTGTCTATTCCACTCCCTCACACATTCATTCAGCAGACACTCAGAGGTTAAACATTCCAACCCTATTCCCTTGAGGGTGGTCCTAACTAAGGAGAGTTGATCAGACTTTCCTTCACTCCAGTTGAGCAGGACTGATAGAAAGACTAACTGGGGACCTCCGGGGGTTTTACCAGAATCAGATAGGCAGGCAGGCAGGCAGGCAGGCAGGCAGGCAGATAGATTGCATTCTCCTCCCTTTGGGGTCCAATTTGAGCTGCATGAGCAGGGAGCCAAGAATCTCTCTCCAGACCTCTGAGGGGACTTGAGAAGTCTCAAGGGCATGCCTTCTCAGCAGGACCTGGAGAAGCTCTTACTGTCCCTGTAAGGGCCACAACTAGTGACCAAAGAGGTCACATTCAGTGTTTCCACCCAATGCACCAGATGTGATGACAAGCAGAAATACTGAAACAACACCCAGGATTTGGAGGAAGATTTATTTTATGTCAAAGGGCACTGATCGGGATCACTCACAAAATATCAGGCCCTGATATCTGGTGATCAAGGGCTTATATGGGATAAGCCAGCAAGAAGTACGGAGGTAGAATGGCTTGTCAATTGGGGACTGGTTTATACACTGTACATCACAGCCATTTTTACAAGACAGAAACAACTGAAACATATCTGGGCAACTAAAGAAATGAAATACACTGGCTGGGAGTGGTCCTTTTCTGTTATAATATATGTAGCATATATGAATACATCTATAGTACCAGATAGTGCGGTACTTGTAGAGGGAACAGGCAAACAGATCAGTGGAACAGAATCTAGATAAAGATCCACTCAAATAAGTCTGATTTGACTGAAGGGTAAAAAGCAACCCAATGGAGGAGTAATAGCTTTTTCAATAAGTAGTGTTGAGCAGTGGACCTTAGACCTCACACCTTATACCAAAACGAACTCAAAATACACCATATGCTAAAATGTAACCATAACACTATAAAACTTCTAGGAAAAACATAGGAGAAAATCTTTGGGACCTAGGACTAGGCAGTTTCTCAGATCCAAGAACAAACACAGAATCTATTTTAAAAAAATGTATACACTGGACAACATGAAATTTTTAAATATTTGCTCTGTGAAAGATCTTGTAAAAAGATGAAAAGACAAATTATTCTAGACTTGTATTCAGAATATATAAAGAACTCTTAAACTCAACACAAAAAAGAGCTCTGTGGTTTGAATGTCTGTGTTCTTCAAAAACTTATGTGTTGAAATCCTTACCACCAAGGTGATGACATGAATAGGTGAAGCCTTTGGGACACGGTTAGGTCAGAGGGGTAGAACCCCCATGAGTGGGATTAGTGACCTTAGAAATTAGGCCTACGTATCAGGGGAGTTAATCTGTCTTTCCAACACATGAGGAGCATGAAAACACACTGTTCTATGAACCAAGACATATGATCCAATCTGCCGGTATCTCATCTAATTCTTCCCAGCCTCCAGAACTGTAAGAAATAAATTTCTATTGTCTATAAGCCACCCATCAATGGAATTTTATCAAGAGTAGCTGGAACAGGCTGTGACAAGGACCCAAGGCACCCTCAGCACTGTGTCTTACGCCACATGTTCTGTGAACCACTGGATTTAGGATCATGGGAGATGAAAGAACATGGGAGGGCTGGGTAAAATGCAAATCCACTGCAGAAATTCTGACCAAGATGTGTTAAGTACATATATTAACTGCCCACAGTGAATGTATTCATTATGTACTGCAAACATGCACAAATAAATTTTTTTTAAAAGTCTAACTCAGTGCATTTGGGTCACCTGAAAAATCTGCATTTAGAATAAGCTCTTCAGGAGATGTTTTTCCTACTGCAGGTTGAGAACTCCTGTTGCTACCTAATCTACCCAACTCTAAAGGAAGAGCAGCATTAGAAAGAAGACCAGGACTAGGCCACTTGTTCCCTGAAGGGGCAAAGGAAAAACAGGGAACATTTAACAACTAGCTGCAATATATATGTGTATATAAATTCTCCATGACAAATGCATTTAAAAACCAGCTGGGGGGGCTGGGGATATAGCTCAGTGGAATAAGCGCTTGCCTAGGAAGCGCAGGGTCCTGAGTTCGATCCCCAGTACCACAAAAAATAAATAAATAAATAAAGTTGATAGAATAAAAACCGGCTGGGTGTGGTGACACACGTATGTAATCCCAGCCCTCGGGGGGCAGAGGCAGGAGGATCACTATGAGTTTGAGGCCAGCCTGGGCTACATAATGAGTTTAAGGCCAGCCTGAATTATAAAGCAAGACCCTGTCTCAGATCGATAGATAGAGAGAGAGAGAGAGAGAGAGAGAGAGAGAGAGAGACACCAGCAACCAAGCAGAACTGCAGAACTGCTATAAGCAACAATTTCGAAGAACCTGCCACTCTCAAAATTTAAGAGGAAATGAACGAAATCAAATTCCCTCCCTAACAAGAGCCCAAATGTAAGAAGAACTTGCTTTACATGGAGAGATTTTTAAATTTTAGAAAATATGTTTTCAGTACTCATAGTCATCGTCCAGAAATGGGACTACAGGACTATGGCATGTGGACTATGGGATGGTCCCGGGGCTGTGTTCACAAGAAGCTGGGAGAGCCTGGGAGAGGCCATGTTCTCGGAGGGCAGGGCACAGACCCTGGCACCTTGGCAGACATTCATTCCCCAGCTGAACCAGTATCCATAAAGCCCATATAAACTGTGCCTTTTGGAGACTGCAGGCCAGGCTCAGGGGTCTCTAGCGTTACTTTCTACCACCACCACTCCCGGCAACTCACGTAAATACACATCCAAATCTGGGGACTCTCCTTCTCCCAGTCACCAGTCCTTGTTTCTGCCTTCTTCACTGCTTCCAGCCCAAATACATTCATACAAGCACTCATGCACACATGCACGTACGCACACACACATGTGCGCACCCACGCCTGATAGAAAAGAGAGGGAGAGCCTGAGCACCAGCAGACAGCGTGACTAAGAGCAGAGACAGACTGAAGCCGCCTTTGTCTGAGCAGCTGCTGAATAAGAGAGCTGTGACCACACCTCTGAGAAATATGGACTGAATCCAGACAGACAAAGAGAATGAAAAAACCACCCCAGGGAAGGTGAGGGAGGTAACTGGCATCCCTTCACAAAGTGAAAAGTTGGTCAAGGATGTAAGATCAAAGCCAGTCCCCAAGAGATGCTGGCCAAGAAAGGACAGCATGCAGGTCTTTAGCTGGGCGTGGGAATATCTGCTCGTCTGATCTAGCCACTGGGATTTCTGAGGCGGCCTCTCTTCCTGAAGACACTGTTGAGTGTCTTCCCAGTGCAGGTCCCTGAGGTTTTCATCCACTGCTTATTTATCTGTTACTGTTGTATATCCTCTTGGTCAAAATCCACAGAGGGCTCATTAGTGGTGAAAGCAGACTCCAGGTCACCTCGTTTCACCTCCTGATTTGTTCCTATCTTGGGCTAAAGCCAAGAAGCAGGAAACATGAACATTCACCTTGCAGAGCACACAAAGATGCCTGAGAGTGCGCTCACATGTGCCACACTCTCACCAGCAGTCACTCAGGCACACACACTCATACACGCACGTATGCATGTGGGCGCTCCCGTACCTGCTCCCCCTGCAAGAGGGCTGTGCAGGATCTCTTTGGTCTGTGTCTTGGGGCACGTGGGGTGTCTCCTACTTCCACTGCAAACCGGTGATGGGGAAAGTCACGAATAGCCACCAGTCTCACTGAATACTCTGCCGCTAGCATGATGTCCAGAATTTCTGGAACCTTAGTCCCTTGCTCTGAAGGGCCCTGCTGGTGTTTCATGGGCTGCTGTCTCCTCCTGCTTCCTGTTTCCCAGGCCACTTGGGCACCCTGGCCTACACTCTGTCATTCATCTCTGCAGTTTAGGTCCTGTTTCTAGCTGTTGTCAGTTGAAGGGGAGACCAGCCAAGTTCCCCTTTCAATCAAGACAACTGTTCTGCATCCAATTCCCATTCACCAAATAGCCCAGGGCTAGGCTGGCTTGGATTTTAAAGGGCAGTGCTGCCCTCCCTGGCTTGAGCAGTAGTCTGGGCTCCAAATGGGTGGGGGGAGCCCTCTAGTGGTCATGGCTGATGTGACAGCATAGGTGGAAATAGCACTAGAATCTTTAGTCTGAGACCTTTTCGTCACTAGGTCAGTGTTGACCTTACACACCCTCTAATTAGCATTCTCCTGAGCTCCCCGTTGTCTATAGTGATCATCCTCAAAAGGGGACCCCTTCTTTGCAAGGTATGTCACTGTCTCCTCTGAGGCTAAAGCACCATTACCCCACATGCTGTAGAGGAGTATGCCCTTCAAACATAGTCCAGGTGGAACCACTGTGACCCCCAGTATAGATACCCCTGAACTGTGCTGCCACCCAAATGCGCACAAGTGGAGGAACAGATCCAGAAGCCCTCTGGGCAAACTTTAAACCTCTAGGCCTTCTAAAAGCTGACCTCGAATTTCCTTTCTAGCTTTACTGCTGAGTATAATGTAGAAGTTGAATTGTTAGCATCAGACTGCCTGGGTTGGAATCCCAGGCCTAGAAATCATCAGGCATGAAAATGTAGGAAATGTTCTAAAGTCTAGTTTCTTTGTCAAACTAAGTTGTCATAGAGATTAAATGAGGTAACGTGTGTCTGGATTTAGTACTGTGCTTGCCACAGCTTAGCACTCAGGAGCTGACAGCTGCTATTTACACTCCTCTGTTAACAAGACGGCTGGTTTGCAGTGCACCCTGCACCTTCCCTCGGTGCACTTTGGCTTTTGACCTTATATTGACCTAGAATGAACCTCTCCCTGCTGTCTTATACCAAAAGCTCATTTGTCCTCCCATGCCCAGCTCAAATCTCCTCACTTGCTTAAGGACTGAGAAAATAGTGTTGGACTCACCTCCTGCAGGTTATCTATTGTAAGAGGTGAATTAAATAATTGTGACAGCACACCAGATAAACACCTGGATGGTATTTTTACTGGGTATGCAATCTGTTTGAAAAATTAAGGTCTTTTTTTTTTTTTTTTGCGGTACTGGGGATCGAACTCAGGACCCTGCGCTTGCTAGGCAAGCGCTTATTCCACTGAGCTATATCCCCAGCCCCAAAATTAAGGTCTTAATAGCATTTGCCAGCTTTCCCATCACTGGGACACAGTACCTGACACCCACAACTCAAAGGAGGAAAGGTCCGATTTAGCTCACAGATGCCGAGGGTTCAGTCCACAGTGGGCAGGCTCCCAAGGACAGACATCGTGGCAGAGCAAAGGCATTTAGTTCATAGCGAGTGAGGAGCAGAGCCAGGGAATAGCATCAGAGAGAAGGGGTGATGGACCGGACATAGACTCCCAGGCCTTGCCTCCATGATACACTCAGACACACCGAGAAATGGTCCTTGCCAATCCACTGGGTGGATCTCCAAGCCAATCAAATTGATAGTAGTCTGCTACAACCTCCACTAATAAGTATTTCAGTGTTACTGAGATGGTTATTTAAATTCTGTCTACATTTTACTTCTATGCATAGCTAGGTAATGACCTCAGGTAGACAAGAGCTGAATTTTACACATTTTTTTCTCCATAGAAGGCATCTAACACAAGAGCTTCATTACATTGGTTACTTGGTAAACAGTGCCTTAATTTAGTTAATAAGCGAGTAAATCATTTCATAGTATTAGTACTATATGTTCTTGTTCCTTGAAGCAGTTTTCCATTTATCATTTCATAACCTCTAGTGTCCATTACATCCTAAAAGAAAAGCAAAGCTTAGGACTATTTCATAGAGTAGTGACCTCATTGGCCACAAAAACCTACCAACAAGGTACATTTTTCATATTTGTTTCATCATCACAGCCTGATGGTCTCCAAACAGAATGGTGTCTGGGTCAAAAAGAGCAAGGGATAAATTTTTTCAAGTACTAAAACATAGAATAAGTAATTTGTATCAATTATTCACAAATTACTTGGAGCTCTCAGCCTATAAATTAAACTTTAGAGCCTAAAAACATTTACTTTAAGTTTCAGAAATAGGTGGTATCCCACAATCTTCATTCCTATCAGAGCAACTAGGATGAAAAATAAAATTGGCACTACCGAGTACTGGTGAAGATGCCCGAGCCATGGTAACTCGCACGCTCTGCGGGGACAGACAAAATGGCGCAGCCACTTTAGAAAACAATTCGGCAGCTTCTGAGGAGTTTACCAAACGTTAGCGCTATGAGCCAGCAAACCATGCCTAAAAATACACACTTCCACTCACACAAAAGCATGTACACCAATGTTTATAGCACCTAAAGATGGAGAACAGAGTAGTGATTGTCAGGATGGCATTTGACGAACAAAGGGCAGCACAAAATAATTTTTGGAGATGTGGCAATGATTTGTGGTTACACAATGCACACATTGGAACATGTAGAACTATATATATAAAAAAATTAGTATTTAGTATACATCAATAAATTTGTTAAAAATCCAGAGGTGGGGGGAGGGAAAGGGGATAGAGAAGAATTAGGTGTGTTATGGAACATACCAACTCCCTGTGGTGAATGCAATCATTACGTACTGCAAACATGTATTAATAAAAAAAACCCAGAGGCAAACATGCAATTTAATCTCAGTAAGTGGAGGACAGAGTAAATGGTACTATTCGTTAGTTAAACATAAAGATATTGATCCTCTATTACACGCAAGGCAAGGGCTAGGCAGAAAGGAAAACAGACCTAGTGACAGAAAAGTTTAAAGCACTTGCACTGGGCTAGGCAAGTAGCTCAGTGGCATGGTACTTGCCTAACATGCACAAGGCCTTCAGTTTGAGCCCTAATATCACACACACACATTTTTAAAAAAATGTTTTCAATGCTTTAAAATCTGCTAAAGCTGAATCCCTGGTCTAACCCTTATGAAATGTGTGTCCTTCATAATAAGTTGTTTAACCTCTTTGAACTTTAGTTTATGAGGATAATAAGCCAGCATATGGAAATAGTAAAAGTCTAGATGTGCTAATACTGTTACTATCATAGCCTGCTAATAATGAAACTGGTAATGCCAATAATAATGGTGACTCTAGCTTTAAAGTACATTCAGAACCTAGCTAGTCTCAGCATGTCCACTACTACCACCTTGGTCCAAGATATGGTCACCTCTTGCAAATAAACTGCTAACTGCTCCCACCCTAGAGTCAATTCTCAACCCAGGTGCAAAAATGATCTTTTAAAGCAGATCGGGTTATGTCATTCAGTTGCTCAAAACTTTGCTGGAGTTCCATCTTCACTCGGAGAAAGCCCTGATCACTTCCCGGAAGATCCTACGTTCTCCAGATCCTTTTCTTTCCCTTTATCATCTCCTACTCCTTTCCTCTTGCCCTATTTCTTCCCCAAAGGCCTTTTCCTTGGACACATCAGGCACTCAGTTAAAGGCTTTGCAATGGTTCTTCCCTCTCTAAAATATTTTCTGCATATATTACATTGTTCTCTTATTCATGACTTTACTTGATTGTCATCTTCTGAAAGAAAGAAAGAAAGAAAGAAAGGAAGAAAGAAAGAAAGAAAGAAAGAAAGAAAGAAAGAAGGGATTGGGAATACAAATCAGCAGCACAGCACCTGCCTGGCAAGCACAAGGTCATGAGTTCGATTCCCAGTACCAAACAAACAAACAAACAAAATAACCACTCATTCTCACCACTATATTTAAATTTTCAACCTGTTCTATTTTCCCACAAACTTCAAGTCTTCTGAATTTTGTCCAACTTTTCCTTTTCCATCACACTTACTACCTTCTAAAATAATATGTTTATGTATACATAGTATCTAACCAGACCATGTACTGACAGATGAATCTCTCATACACTGCTGGAAGGAGTGACACTTGGTACAACTACTCTGGAAATCTTTCCTAGAGAATCCACTACAGCTATAAATGCCCTATTCTACTGTGCATAAGCCCAAAAAGAAGGAGTGCTTCTCTCTACCAGAAGTGTTATGGTTTGTGTCTGGGGGTCCACCCAAAAGCTCGTGCAATCATGAGACAGCCTTCTAGAGTTTATGAATGATTAATGGATGTAACTGCTACACCTGCCCCCAGGCAGGTAGTTTGCATACCATGTAAGGCAGGAAAGAGTCTGCTTTCACCGCTTCCCCTTTTTGCTCTTGTTGCTTTGCTGTTCCGCTGCCTTGATCTGTTACCCTCTGCCATGTACCATCCGGCCTTGGAGCCAGCCAAGTACACACTGAAACCTCCACAAACTGTACGCTAAATAAACCTTTCCTTCTTTAATTTTTGGCATCAGATATTTTGTCCCAGCAACAAGAGAAAAGTAACCAAGACAAGAAAATACATGACAGAATGTTCAAAACAGCTTTATTCATAATATCCCCAACCTGGAAACAACCAAATATTAATCTACAATAAAACAAATAAGCAAAATATGGTATTTTCAAACAATAGCAACACAACAATAAAGAATTAATTACCTCTGGTACTCATTATCTGTATAAGTGGATCACAGACCTAATATAAGCAAGAGAAGTCAGAAACAATGGTATTTATGCTGTATGATTTATTTCAAGTTCAAAGTAAAACTTTAGTAATGGAAATCAGAATAGAGGCACTTATTTCCCTATTGGGGAGGTAACCTAATTTCTTGTAAACAATTATAGTCATTTTCAGAGATGGTGAGGGAATTGCAAATGACGTATATGGAACATCTTATACCAGCTCCTGGCATTGAGCATCCGCTAAATAAACAATAGTTTGTATTCGTGTTTGTCCTCCATGTATGTTAGTTTAATAATGGCTAAGTAAAAGAATTTAGACTCAACCTATTGATATTCAATCAGTCAATTTTATAGGCGTTCACCCTAAAAAGTCTAGTCATATACACTGTTAATTGCCTCCCAGTAAACATTCCCCTTTTCTTTCTTTCTTTCTTTCTTTCTTTCTTTCTTTCTTTTTTTTTTTTTTTGACAAGGTCTCACTGTGTAGTTCTGGCTGGCCTTACACTTACTTATGTAGCCCAAGCTGGCCTCAAACTCACAACTACCCTCTTGCCTCAGCCTCACAGTGCTGGGATTACAGATGTGCACCACCATGCCCAGTGTCGTCCCCTTTTTCTTTCTCACTGGTACAATCGACATTTTGGTTCAGAGCAGCCCTGGTTAATATAAGCCAATCAAGGGACTCCCACGCCCATTTCTAGACATCCACTTTCCCAATTCCCTCTTTGCAGCTGGGGGTGCCCATGTCCCCTATTTGGGCTAGTGAGACTTAAAAGAAGTTCTTTTCTAAATTTATTTAATTTTTATTAGTTATGTTTCTAGTAGTAGTGATTATATTCGCCATGTGGAACTAGTACCTGTACCTAACACATTTTCTCTTTTCATCCCTCCCCTCTCCCCTTAGAAAAGGTGTCTTGAGCTTCCAGATAGCTGAACACAGAGAGGTCACTGAGTAGCGGCATGATAGAGAGCATGGAAGCCCCATGTCCCTTCTCACCACCCTCAGCCTATACCTCTCTTCGCCTGCATCCTTTGAAATATCCTTTTCAATAACCAGTAAATGAGGACACACATGATCTATCTTGATGGAGGAGAGAATAAAAAAACTAAAATGGAAGAAAATGATCCGGTGAGCACCTTACTCTTGGACTCCCTAACCTCCAGAAGCACAAGAAATAAATGTTTGCTGTTTATGCCCTCCTGTGTCAGTCAGGGTTTACTAGAAAAGCAGATACAACACAAGATAAATAAACATATACAAAATTACAAGATTGGCTTACAATGGTCAGCCACAGAGTAGGATGAGGAAATGTGCAGAGGGTGACTGAAGTGTTCGGTCCGAGGTCTAGAGCTCACTGCAGTGGCCATACAAGTCCATATCAGGAGGCTGATAGGCCTGGGACAGAACACTGAAAAATCTATACCAGAAGGCTAAAGAGTCCTAGAAGAAAGCTGAACAGTCTGTGCCAGAAGCCAAGAGGCAATGTCCAAGCTGAAGGTGAAGAAGGCTGAAGCTCCTCCAAAGAACCAGCAGTCAGCCTGTCTTAGTTACTTTTCTCTCATTGCTAAGACAAAATACTCAACACCCAAAATTAAAGATGGGAAGGTTTATTTAACTCACAGTTTGTGCAGGTTTCAGTCCATGATCAGCTGGCTCCAAGGCAGGGTGGTATGGCAGAGGGGCAGCAGCTCAAGGCAGCAGAAGATGGCAAAAGCATCAAGAGCAAGCCCCTTGTCTTCCCTTATATGGTAAGCAGGCTATCATCCGTTAGTGCAGGTGTAGCACTCACACCATCTCCCTGTCCTCCTCTTGCATAGGTTGAGAATATTTAAAAAGTGAGGACCCTGGCTGCCTACTGAGTTGTTTGGTTAAACTTCTAAACTTCTCAAATTGACACAATGTATCAGCCATTATACATTTCCCTTTATGCAAAAAGCATTTAGTCCATTTATAAGAGTTACCAAAGTCCTAACAGTTTCAGTATTGCTGAAAAGTCCAAGTCTCCTCTGAGATGTAAAGCAAGCTCTTAGCTATAAGCCCCAGCACAAATGTAAAGTTAAACATTTCCAATAGTCAATGGCATAAGATAAACAGGGACCAAAGCAAGCCCATAATCCAATAGGGCAAACTTCTGAGACAATCTGTGGCAAGCTCCAAAAGTCTTGAGTGGTTGCACCTCTATGGCACTTCCCATGGGTGGAGCTCCCACAGCTTCTCTCTAACTGCTCTGATTTGATCATTATACACCCAGAGTCCTAAAGCAGAAGAATTAGCAAATCATCTACCTTTAAGCTTTTGTTTTCAGAGTTAATTAACCTTACTATTTAAGTCCACCAACAGATAAGTATTCTATTACTTGCAGCTAAAATCATTCCCAACTGTGGTTGTTCCCTTGGAAAACACAAAAAAGTGTACAAAAGAGTTTTATAAATTGATAATTAGTCCATCTTACTATTTTCTCTTTCTTTTTTCTCCGCGTCCAAGTATAACCCATCCTGTTCATAGTATTTCCATGAGGCTCCTCCTTGCCAGTTTACTGAAATGTCTCCATTTTCTAGGTTAAACACCTCTCAATGATAGAGGAACACACTCCTGAAGTCAGTAATTTTCCTTAGGCCTTGAGGCCAAGAGATAAAAGTTAAAACTTAGGAAAATTCTACTCAGTTGCCAAGTCTTGTTGGAGGTTATCCAGCTCCTAAGCTCTGGCTATATTAACCTAAATGTGCCTACAACACAGCAGGGCACCAACCCTAAAAACGTAAATGTTCTGTAAATAGGTCACTCTTTCAAACACGGCTCCTATCTGGCTGACAAATTTGTCCCAAAGTTAATGGAGTCCTACTCCTCCCCATTTGCACAAGCCATTGTCAAGGTCCTGTTCGGAGCTCAAGCAAAAACATGTTTATACGATCATATAATTTTGCAAGATTGTTAAGATGTTAGCCACAACCACTCAAGGCCTCCTTCTCCTGCCTCTCCAGCAGCCCTCCTGTCATATTTTCCCTGCTGTGCAGTATGTGAAAAATGAGTAGAGACAGTTTGGGGTAAGTGAGTTCCATTTATGTGGCTCACTTCTGCATATCCATATTATTGCTAGCTATCATGCTGCAGGAATGGATTCCAGCAATGTTCCCAATATCCTTTTGCTGACTTACCCAGTAGCAGACAGAGAGATGCAATACCGGAGGTTACGTTGTGATAGTGACATAACCTTGTACCAGGCATAGAAGTCTGTGGATAAGAAGGAGAAAGAGGTCTTCAAAAGAATGAAGAGAACTCTCATGGTAGTGCACACCTGTAATCCCAGCACTTGGGAGGCTGAGGCAGGAGGATCACCATGAGTTCAAGGCCAGTCTAGGCTACATAGTGAATTCAAGGCCAGCCTGAACTATGCAGCAAGACCCTGTCTCAAAAAGGGAAGGGGGGACCTGCTGGGAATGTGGCTCCGTGGTAGAGCTTTTGCCTTGTGTGCACAAGGCCCTGGGTTTGATCCCCAGAATCACACACACACAAAAAAAAAAGTAAAGAAAAGGAAAAAAAGAATAAAGCAGGAAGTTAGAGCTTAAGATTCTACCAATCTTAAGACATGTAAAGATATAAGCAGAGAATTTGATTCTCAAAGATGCCAAATCGAAGTGGAAGCTCTGTCCTTCCTGAGGATCAAGGCTGGCCAACCTGCAGCTATTTTAGGCTCTACTGCAGGATCTCCTAGAGGGGACAATGGACCCACAGAGTGTGGGGCTGGAGGAGCTGCCTAAGGAAAAGGGCCTCAATACCCTCTGAGAACCCCAGCTAAGGACCATCAAAAGTGCCTTCAAGAGAGTGCCATCTTTAAGCTTCAGCCTATTTCTGCGCAAAGCCAAATTATGGCAGACAGCAGAAGTACTAAGACAGTCCCTGCTCATGCTTTCCCTTCCTGCCTCTGTCCCAAGCCCTTGTCCCAGGGGTAAGCTGAGGAAGGGAAGAGGAGAAAAAAAGGTGGCACAAAAGACCCTTCCCCACTGATGAGGCCGCAGCAACGAGATCTGACAGTAAAGAAAGTTCAGGGCTTTCATTTTGTTCTTACAAGGATGTCATGGTTGATACATTGTGTCAAAGTGGGGAGTCTAGAGGTTTTGCTGAGTGACTCAGCAGATAGCCAGGGCGCTTACTTTGTATACAGCCTGAGCCTGTGCAAGAGGAGGGCATGGAGATTGTGTGAGAGCTACGCGCCCCCTGGGTGGGGGTAGGCTGTTTACAATGTAAGGGAAGGAAAGAGGCTGCTTGCCACCATTCTGCCCTTTTGCTGGTTGTTTTTGCTGTGCTCTGCTGCCATGAATGTTTGCCCTCTGCCACGTGCCACTCGGCCTCAGAATCAGCCAAGTATGGACTGAAATCTCCACAAACTGTAAGCTAAATAAACCTTTCCTTCCTTTATTTTGGGCATTGGGTATTTTGTTTCAGCAACGAGAGAAAAGTAACCAAGACAGAATTTGGTACTAATGCAGTGGGGTTCTTGTTGTGACTATACCTGACCAAGTGGTTCAAGAGCCTTTGGAACTTGCTTGTGGGAAGTGTTTGGAAAGGCTCGGAAATGTCGCCTGAAAGAGTAGAGCTGGAATGCCGTCAGCTGTTCTGTATGGGAGATGTCTGGTCCGAGCTCAGAAGACCAGAAGGCTGATAGAAATCCTGCCAGTAAAGACCAAGTTCAGAAGGTTTCTGTTGGGAAGGACTGCATTGGTTGTTGGAGTCCAGATGATACATTTTATGGCTTGGCAGAAAGTTTGTCTGCATTTTGCTCATGTCCAGAGACTTTGCCTAAGACTGAGATTAAGGGTGGCAGTGAACTGATTAATCTGGCAAAAGAAATTTCAAGGCAGTCTAATGTCAGACAAGTGGCATGGCTATTGTTGGGGGCTTTTAGCCAGATTTATATGAGAATCAAGAGCAAAAGGCCCAGCAGGATGATTTAAAATGTGAATTTGGTCAGAAAGGAAGCTCCAGGAAAGCTGTGGACTGCAAAGATAAGGCTGAGGAGGGGCTGGGGATATAGCTCAGTGGAATAAGCACCTGCCTGGCAAGCGCAGGGTCCTGAGTTCAATCCCCAGTACCGCCAAAAAAAAAAAAAAAAAAAAAGCTGAGGAAATCTCTATTGCTGAGAATGGAAAAGATGGCCTGAGAGCATAACAAGAAGCAAGTCTCCACCCTTGGCAGCCTCAAAACTGTAAAGGTGAGAGACCTTGCCTTGAGAAGGAAGCCACAGAGTGCCATGTTCCAGAATGGAGGGGCATAGAGAATTTGTTCCTCAGAATTGGATTCAGTGTGCCCAGCCATCCAGGCCCTCAACACCTATGGGCAAGAGAGAAGAAAGTTCGGCTACTGCTCCAGGTGACAGTAGACCTTGGCATCATCCACATGGTCCTCGCTTTAGGTGCTTGGAGAATGCAAGAGTTCTGAGGTTAAAGAGGCTTCCACCCAGATTTCAGAAGGCCAGGGAGGCCAGGCAGTGTGCCGCTGAGGGGGCAATATGTGAGGCTGTGAGTGTGAAGCAAAAGACCTCAGAAGTTCAGAAAAGCCAGGAATGTGGATCATCTGAGGACAGCTGCAAGGAGGGAGCAAAGCTGGCCTAAGAGAGTAAGCCATGGAGGCTGTAACCACCAGAAGTGCCATAGGAGTGGCCTCATGTAAGCCTTTTGGAGCACATAATGTGCCACAAGTTGCTTCAGATGCTGCATGTGGAATTAAGGACATATTGTTAGCCCTGCTGGATTTTGGACTTGCTTTGGTCCCAATGCTCTGTATTCCCCTGTTGGTGCCTTTTGGAATGGTAGTGCTTATTTTGTGACATTGAACGCTAGAAGTGTTTAACTTTTCATTTGTCGTGGCGCGGGGGTGACTTATAACTAAAGTTTGCCTTACATCTCGGAGGAGACTTGAGCCTTGGACTTCTCAGCAATACTGAAACTGTGGACTTTGGCAACTCTTGCAGATGGACTAAATGTTTTTTGCATAAAGGGATGTGCATGAGTCTTTAAGGGGGCGAAATGTTATGGTTCTAATGTAATATAATGCCTTTGTATCTGGAAACTGGTTTAAAGAAATGTGTCTGGTTGCCAAGTTGACAAGGGGTGGAGTGTCATGGTCGATACATTGTGTCAACTTGGGTAATCTAGAGGTTCCACTGAGTGACTCAGCAGGAAGCCAGGGTACTTACTTTGCACACATCATGAGCCTGTGGAAGAGTAGGGCATGGAGATTGTTTGAGAGCTACACGTCCCTGGGTGGGGGTAGGCAGTTTACAGTGTAAGGGAAGGAAAGAGGCTGCTTGCCACCATTCCTCCCTTTTACTGGTTGTTTTTGCTGTGTTCTGTTGCCATGAACATTTGCCCTCTGCCATGTGCCACTCTGCCTCTGAGCCAGCCAAATATAGACTGAAACTTCCACAGACTGTAAGCTAAATAAACCTTTCCTTCCTTCATTTTGGGCGTTGGGTATTTTGTCTCAGCAATGAGAGAAAAGTAACCAAGACACAAGGCTTGGTATTCTGATGTGTAATGGGCTGTGTGTGTGACTCTGATGGCCACAGAACTGACTGTGCATTACCTTAGGGTGAATTACATTCATCTGGGGCAGGGAAATATTACCACACTAAACAGACCTTGTAGCATTAACAGGAACAAGAGTTGGGTTGTGCTTTTATCATGTTCTAGAAGTCATATTGACATTTATTCAGTATTTCTGTTACTTCACTTAAGAATATGCAAGTAGAAAACTACACATAACCTAAAGTTCGAATTATGGTATTGACCTGATACCATTTTCTGATCCTTGTTTTCAATAGAGGTTTAGTGAAATAGATACTCCAAATCATTTCCATGTTTTGGTCTTAATCCGAGCTATTAATTCAGTCAACAACTATTTATTAAGTTCCGAAAGTTTCAGCTCTTGACTTTGGTTTAGGAAACCAGATGCTTCTGAAACACTACTCCGGTCCTATCACTCAAGAAGTTCCTGTGACTCCCCACTGTTTACAGCAGAGAGGCACTGCCGTGTGGTGAGGCTGCTCATCACATCACCTCACCTCCTCTGCATTCTGATTTGGGAGGGGGGCAGTGCCCTTACCTCTCCTTTCAACTCTCCACGCGCTGCACTGCCTTATAAGCTATGTGATGTATCAGAGGACTTAATATGCTCTCAGTAGAGCCCATATCTTTGTCCACCCAAATCATTCAGATAAGAAGGAAATGGAATTACATCTTGTTTGGATTCCACTTACATTATTCTTTCTCTTTTATTATTAAGCTAGGGGAGTGATGTTCTCTGTTGGCAGGAGCCCAGGGATAATCGTTTTAGCCCAGATCTCCTCCCTAATGCCGTATCCTAGGGAGGGAAAGCTTAGAGGGCTTTCATGAGGAGGCCTGGGGTGCTGGCAGCTTATTTATCTCCTGGGGCTCTTCAGTTCCTGCCTTCTACCTCTGGTCTGACAGTGGCTTGGAGGCTTTGGAGCTCAAAGCAGCTTGGTTGGGAGAGAGAGAACAGGAGCAAAGGTTGAACTGCCCCCAACTTGCAGAGTTGTTTGTAGTTCACATGCTTAAATGAGCCGTACTAAGACCCTCTGCCTCTCTACTCTCCCCTGTGGTCTCCATACAACCTGTTTAGGATGGCATTAAAGTGAATTTGGAATTAAGTATGATGGTCCTGTTGCAGCTTACTATATATCATTTTGGAACTACTAAAAATAGCTAACTATGAAAAGCAGCATGGATGATAAGAAAACACATATTCTATGGCTTTTTAAAACTCTTTATGCTTCGTCTTCATATTCAATGTAATAATCACTAAGCCACTGTTTTAAACATTGAGAACTACAAAGATCAGCTAGGAGGATGGGTGGTATAGTTTATGCCTAGATGTCCCCCCAAAGCCTCATGCGGTCATAGATGAGGCTTCTCAGAAGTGGTTGGATCTAGAGTGATGCTGGGATCAACTGTGTGTGATTGCTAAATTAGTGCACTGATTGGTTTGGCATAATTCTGGGTGGCATTAAGGGTGTCCCATCCTGAGTGTGTGTGCCATCTGCCCTAAGTGTGGGTAGCCTGGGTAAAATATACGGGACAAAAAGAGTGCTAGTATCGTCACTTAATCACTTGTTGCTTGCTGCCTGGCTGCTTTCTGCCTTCTGCCTGCCATGAACTGTTTCTTCTCCAAAGTCACCCTGCCTTGGAGCCAGTCAACTATGAACTGAAAGTTCTACAAACCATGAGCCAAAATAAATCTTTACTCCTTTAACCTTGGGTGTCAGTTATTATTCCTTCAGCGATGAGAAAAAGGAACTAAGACAGTGAGGCTGAGTATAGAGTTGGCCTGACCAGAATCTTTCACAGCTGCCATCGCAAAACCACCCAGGTACCATTAAGAGGTTAATAATAAATTAAAAGTGGAAATGTCATGAAAAAAGTGAGAACAACATCCTTATGGATCTAAGACCTGAGGCGGGAGGTTCCCAAGTTTGGGCCTAGCCTGGGCAATTTAGTACATTGATGAGATCTTGTCTCACAAAAAAAGGCTGGGGATGTAGGTCAGTGCAATCCCCAGTACTGCAAAAATACATAAAAATAAAAGCAACCGCGAGACAATATTCAACACCTTCTGCCCATCAGAGTTTTAAAGCTACCATAAGAGAACCTTATGGTCTTTGGCATAAAAAAAGAATGTGTCAGAAATAAATCACAAGGGTAAGGCTCTTGATAATGAACTGTGTTTGCCCACTGGACACTTCCCAAGGTGGGCTCTAGTGTGCATGACTTCTGGTAAGTAGCACCCTGGGCACAGGAGACAATCCTTTCCCACAGCCAGTACCAAGGTCTTCTTTCTTCCAAGGGGCATCCTCCCACTGTGTAGCCAAGAAGGCGCCTGGAGGAAAATTCCCCTGGACATGTTACTACTCCTTTTCTCATTGCCTCTCCCAGAGGCCCTGCCAAAAGCCAGCAAGTCTCTCCCAATTGAGGTGCCTGGGCATCGCAGCCTAGCACTCAAGACACCACTGGATTTTCTCCTACATACAACAACAGAACTGGTCTCATCAAAGTATTCTTCTGAGTCAATGGGCTTTCCAGCAGTTATTGCCATTGAAGTATTTTTCTGTCTGTCTGCACGGAGTGATGCAGTGGGTGTACTGTGGTACACAAGACAGAGTTGGCTGCCCCTGCAGACCATGGAGAAACCAAAAGTATCTCATTTCCTTCTGTGTTCCCCACAGTACAAACTGCCGTGGAGTTTAAAAGTTTCTCTCCTCTCCTTCACCAAACTGTCCCAAGCTTTCTCCTTTAAGAGCTGCTCCCAAAAGACTCAGGATTATTCACACACAGGCAGACCTTTGCCTAGCTAGTTTCAATGCAAGAGAATAACACGCTTCCCCACACCCTTCTGAATCCCAGTATCCCACTTGCTGCCTGCTAGGTGTGTGTAGTCTGAGACTAGTTTATTAACTAATGGATTTTCATGTTTATTATTTCACCTCCACACTGGAATGTAAAGTCCAGTGAGGTGAAGACTAAACTTCTTATTCTTGGTCTAGACTGAATCCTCACTTCCTGTAAGTCCCTTACATGTTACAAATGCTCAACAATACTCATTGAATTAATAAATATGTGAAAGGAAGAAAGGGGAAAAAAGAGCACTAGGAAATTAATACAATATGTCTAATTTGTCTTTCTTTCCATGACAACTTAACAAAGCCTTTGCTGGCAGACAATATTCATTAAGAAGGGACTAAATGAGGGAACACCCAAGAACTACTCTTCTCTACCTATAGTTTATTTTTTATTAGGGTGAAATGTTTACCATTTAAATTATCCTTAAGTGTGGAGCTTAGGCATTAAATACATTCACAATGATGTACAAACATCACCACTACTTATACCCCAATAACTATCTTTACCCATTAAATAACTTCCCCCCCCACACTCCCTATCCCAACCCTTTCCTGTCTCTATGGATTTCCCCAGTCTAGATGCTTCAAGTAGCTGAAATCATAATAGATATATGCCCTTCAGCATCTAAATTTTTTCATTAACAATGTTTTCAAAGTTCCTACAGGATTTTGGGGAAGATGGCGACCGGGTAGGCAGCAGAGAGAGAACCTCCCAGAGGATTACCACCCAAACAATGAAATATAGCAATATGAAGACAGAAATGAGGACTTCCGGGAAGAAGACGACCAGCCGAGAGAGCGAGTGCGGAGGGAAGAATGGCTTCAGCTCCTGAACCTGACAGAGAACGCGCTACTGGGACAAACTGCGCCAAACCGGGCAGCGCTCCGGGATCCCACTCAGAACCCCACCCCCACAGCCAGCGCTGCGCGAACTGGAGCAACAGCGACCAGCCGGCGGGATTTCTGAGTCGGGGAAAAGCTCCATCCAGGGAAAAACATCTGAACGGCACTCCTATCTGCACGATCACAGGGTGAGTTAAGTGCACGCTCTAACTGGTTTTTCCTGAATCGGGAAGAAGCTCAGCCCAGCAAGAGATATCAAAGCAGCTTTAAGGACTACGGGATCTCCCGGGTGGGAAGACCTACTTAGGTGCCCCAACGGGTTTTGTGAGGGGGGAATGAGCTCCACCCAGGGAAGAACACCTGAGTCGCCTATCTGCAAGAATCCTGGGGTGGCGAGCTGTTTATTCGCCCCGGTCAGGTCTTGGGGTAGGGAGTAGAAGCAGAAATCTCAGCAGACAGCTTAAGGGACATTCTCCCAAAGAGAAGTAACCATTGGAGCAGCCTCTGCAGCAGACCTTTGCCTGCTGAACTGCCTGTGGAATTTATAGCTCCACATTTTGAATCTGATACCCAAAAATGGGAAAACAGAGGAACAAAACGCAGTCTCAAAACTCAACCCCACCCAGAACAAGTTTTGAATG
>PVLD010019207.1:0-37021 GCA_004027595.1 Dinomys branickii | reverse complement strand
GAGAGCCGTTTGGAGATTTCTCTGCAAACTAGGTCTAGAGGTTCCATTCAAACCAGCTATTCCTCTTCTGGGTATTTTCCCAGAAGATCTGAAAACATCATATCACTCTGATATATGTGCACCCATGTTTATAGCAGCACAATTTGTAATAGCTAAAATGTGGAAGCAACCCAAGTGCCCATCCACAGAAGACTGGATTTTAAAACTGTGGCATTTTTATATAATGGAATATTATTCAGCTATAAAGGAAGACAGTTTTGGGGACTTTGTAGGCAAGTGGTCAAAACTGGAGTCCATACTCATAAGTGAAATAAATCAGCGATACATGTGCAAGCAACGTACTGTATCACTGGTGTAAGAACCTGAGGGTGGAAATATAAACTAAGAGACATGAAAGAAATCTGTTCAAAAACAAAGAACAGATGGGACAAGGGAAAGGAGAAAAGAAAGAGACAAAAATGTATGTATGTACATATGAATATACATATATGCAGGCGGGCTAACATGGTTCTACTATTGTATGATATCACTTAAATTTGATCAATCTTGTATGTCTGTATGTGTTATCCTGAACACACACTTCAAAGATATCATTATGCAAAGCAGCAACTATTGGTGGGTTTTTTTTTTTTTTGGCTTTGTTTTTTTGTTTTTTGTGTTTTTCTGTTGTTGAGAGGATTAATTGTCTGACCAATTTTGCATGTCTGTATCTGGGGTTCATATATATATACACTTCAAAGATATGAATAGGTAATGCAACAATCACTGTTGAGCCCATGTCACCTGGTCTATAGATCAGTTTTGATTGTACTATTTTTATGCTAATTTGTGTCTGTGTGTTAATATGTTTTTGTGCTTTTATTTTTATAAAAAAAAATAAAAGTCATTGATAATAAAAACAATAATTAAGATACAATATTGAAAAGGAAGATGCTAATGATACAAAAGTCATAAATTTATAAATTTTAAAAGTTTATGCAAAAATCTGTAGCACACATTTTAAGTACATAAAGTACATTAAACATAAAATTATGTAACTGATACAATTTACTTGGGTAGAAAAATTCAAATTCACATATAAACTCAGTTGTTCACCTAATACTTAATATTTTAAAATTTTAACTAAAGTAGTTTCAAGACCCTGCCCTGATCCTGACTTAGAGAAAATGGCTATAAAACTTACTTAGAAGAACAAATAAATGAAATTACCCAGGAAACCTCAGATAAGGTAGCACATAGAGATTGAATGGTAGATAAACAGATGAATGGAAATTATACTCCGTACTTTATAGCATGTAATCAGCAAAGAATGACAGTTTAAACAATCAATAATGGGAAAATATAACATTTTACTTTTTCATATTATTTTACCAAGTAAAATAATGTGAGAAGTTATCTAATCAGAGAATAATAAAGAATATTCCCTCCAACAGAAATTTTCCCCACAATAAAAAGTATATAGTTATGGGTTGTCATGTGATGTGTTGATAGATGCACTTATTGTGGAATGTTTGAATCAGGTTACACATATATCTCCTTAAATTTTAGTCACTTACTTCCAAGAAAAGAAACAGTCAAAATCCTTTCTTCTAGTTTCGAAAGCATATCACACAGCATTGTTACTCATGTTAGTCCAGGGCGCGATAGCAAATGAGGCCTGATCAGTCACGTCCGCCTGTAATTGAATATCCATTGATCAACTTTTCACTGTTTCCGGTTCTCCCCTTCTCACTGTGCATCCGTGGTAACCCCTGCTCTCCTCTCAACTTCTGTAAGGCCAGTTTTTCCACACTCTGTGAAAGAATAAGGTCACGGAAGTCCTGTCTGTGCTTGCATTATTTCCCTTCAGTGAACGGTCTTTTCCACCTCCGCTGTCGCAAATGGAAGAATTTCACTGCTGTACGGCTGAGCAGTAATCTGTTGTGTCTGTATGCCACCCTTCTTCATCCATTCATCATCTGACGGAGACTTAGGGTGTTTCTTTTTTCTGGCTATTATCAACAGTGCTACAAATAAATACAGCGGCGCAAAAGTCCCTATTTACATGGTGCTTTCCTTTCCTTGTATGCAGGGTCAGTAGTGCGGCTTCTGAATCAAACCTTAGTTCTCCTTTTAATTTTTTGAGAAATCACTTTACTCTTTCCCACATTTTGTTCCTTTGTCGTTTCGCTAACGGTGTGCAATGCTTCTGCTACGTTTCATTAGCCCTGATCTCGACTTTCCTTTCACAGCAGTTATTATTGCAGGGATGGGGCGATACCTCACGGTGCTATTGCTTTGTATTTCTCTAATTAGCAATGTTGAGTATTTTTCAGATTCCTATTGGTCATACATATGCATTGTGAAAAATGTGTAATGCCCATTTGTTAAATGTTTAATCACCATTTTTTTCTGTTGAGTTTCTATGGAATTCTATTAACATTTAAGGTAACTATCAATTTGAAATACAATTTGTTAGTAGAATGGTCTTTTGACTGTAAGTTCTACGTCAACTTTTCTTTTTTATAATGAATCTTCAAACCATAGAAATACTATAACAGACTCCTATGGACATGTACTGTGTATTACACTATCCAGGAGCAAATGGCCAGTGTACCGTTTTTTGTGTGGACACGTACACACATCTGCTTCCTGGAGAAGAATCAACTATTTAGTGCCATGTGTATTTTTTTTTTTTATCCTAGTTCTTTTGTAGTAACTTCTAAAGGTCATGGCCACACCACAGAGATTTTTCTTGAATTCTATTTTTCTTTAACTTTAGTGAAACATATCGTATGTGTTTGTCTTCCTGAGATTTTTATTGCTGCTTTCCTACTTTTATAGTCCCTGAGCTGTTCTGTGAGATTCTTTCATTATTTTTTACTAGTTTACTTATTTTAAAATGGCAGGACCATCGACCCTTGCCATGATTTCCACCTGGAATGTGGCAAAAGCATCATCAGAATAATCATTTTAGAGTAAGTTAATATTTTGGTCTTTTTAAAAATTTTATTTTTAAGCTGAAAATCTGTTGAGTTTTGAAATTTCTGGATCATAGTAAGAAATTAAAGAACATAAAATTTATTCTTTACTTAAATAATATTATACTGTTCTGATAGTTTAGTGGATAAAAAACCTTTATATTCTCTTTAAGGAGTTTATTTTTTTTTTTCCGTGCAAAGAGGCAGGGGAGTGCAATCTGTTTAATGGGAAAGGAATCTGAGAAAGGTGGAGAATAATGACTTTTAGTATATTTTGATGTTATTCATTCTTCTACACTTTAAACAATACTTAGCTCCTGAGGGAAAAAAAATTCTTTAATGTTAAAAATGAACAAAAAGTTGTAGTTATTCACCAAAAACCATGATTTTTTTTGGATGTGACAATATACCAGATGCTGTCAGTAACTGGAAATAAAGGAGAGCTGTAAGTCTTTTTGATCAGTTTAGCATTAGATGGAGAAAAATTGCTTGGTTTGAAATAAAATAGCTTCCAAAGTGCTAAACTTGGTGTTCACTGTGTCAAAATATTCCAGAGGTAGTTAGATACTATTTCAGGAACTGCCAAAGGTAAATGGATTTCACCTGGCAGCAATGGATTTTCCCCCTTGTATTACGCTCTTGGGATTTGCCTTGTGTTTTGACAGTTGCTTAGTGTAGTCCCTTTCGTTTCCTCGGGTCTTGTGGATTTTTGTACCCTTGCACTTGTCCTCAAATCACGCTGCTTACACCCTGTCGAGCTTTAATTATAATGGCTTTGCATATTTGCTGAGAGTTTGTGTTGATTTTTCAACATACCTTAACCTCCGGCTTCCGTTTTTAAAAGATCCTATTATTTGTTTATAAAATTGTAAATATTTTACCTTTCTGGTGCAGTCTGTAAGTACTACTTAGTAGGCTAACTTCTGCTCTCAGTTTTGAAGTTCAGAGTCACTTCAGGGTCATCAGCCTGGTGCACACTACCCGCTGTTACTCATGGCCGGTGTGTTCACTGGTTACCATGCATTTTCCAGCGACTTTGTGCCTAGAATAGATTATTTGGTAGGCCAGCCACTGAACATGATAGGTGGACGTCATTATTTTGAAGCTTAATTCTACCCTGTTGCAGGAAACACTATAAGCTAAATAATAGAGTGCACAGTAGTGGTAGGTGCTGTTCAATAGCATAAAGCAGGACAGAGGGAGCGAGGGTAACACACGTGAGAATGAGCTAATCGTTTAATTCCTCCTTAAAGGGGTGCCAGGTTCGGCTGGGGAAAGGACCAATGTTCCCGTTCCAAAGTGAACCTGATGAGGAAGAGCGTTTTAGCACAAGGAAGAACAGAGACAAACACCTGAGGGCAGGAAGGAAATCAGTTGCTTGTGTTGAAGGAGACCCATGGGACTGACTGTGGTGGTCTCAGTGAGCGGAAGAGGGCTGGAAGGAGACAGGAAGAGAAACCACGTTTTTAATTTCCATTTTGGAGATGTGAGCTTGGTCTCTGAAAATACTGCAAGGTGCTATATTTATTCACATTTTAAAAATTTATTTTTCTTAGCTCAGCATATAACAATTTGATTAGAGAAGTTCAAATATATTGTTTTAGCCTTCATGGTATCTCTGTGAGATTACAAAAGCAAACCTGTGGGTAAATTTCACAGGTGCAGAAGCTGCCTAAGGAGGTAGGACTTGTCTAAGAAAATGATAAATGATGAATTAGAACTACTTTGGGATTCTTTGAGTAAACGCTTAATTCTCTTTATTTATGATCTCTCCTATTTATTAATAATGTACAAACAGATTAGTGTCTTCATTTAATTTTACGGATGACCTTATAACTCAAAATGCATACATCTCATTAAATGAAAGATGCAGGATAGAAATTCAAACTGGAGTCCAAGTGGGATTTTCCTGAGAGAAGTCCCTAAACCAGAGTTGAAGTCCTCACTGGAGGCATTTTCCTTCCACCTCTAGTCTCAGGGTGCGTTTATCCAGATGTCTTCATGCACCACCTCCATTTTGCCTCAGCAGTGTCATTAAGTCCAAAGACGGTATGTGGCTGACAATGACAGGTCTGAACATGGGACGTTAGACTTTGAGGCCTGAGCATCACAGTTTAGTCACTGGCAGCAGGATCACTCCTGTGCACACGAGATAGCACAATACACCTGCTGTTGCGGGATTTCAGGATCCCTGGTCCTGGCAGTAACATTACCCCTTGACACCAGAGGGCCGCAGTAACTCAGTTACCCTCTTTCTCACCAAAGGAGGTGTCGTGGTCAAGGGAAGAGCTACAAAGCAGTTCAGTTATCCTTTAGATACTCTTCCTTTCAAAGGTATGGGTGAGGGGTGGGAGTGATTCTACTTAACCTTACCAAACAAATAATTTCTGAACGATTCTTTTATTTTCTGCCCATTGTATTTAACCCTTAAAAATGTACACTGTACATATGTCCTCAAATGAACACTGAAAAGAAACAGTGCTTGAGGTTAAGTATGTCAACAACCGAACAGCACAAAGAAATCCAGTCAGTGTGGAAAGGAAATTCAAACACATAATCCAGATGTTGATCCTTATTATTTATGTATTGCTGAACAACTGGATAGTACAAACCTTAAAAACAAAACAAAAAAAAATCAGCACAACTTGTTATCAGTTTGTGTATTTTAGTTATCTGCACATATCTTCATTGGATCCTACAGCTCAAATTTCTCACAAGCCTCAGTCGCGGTGTCAGTGGCAGCTAGGACTGCAGTGATCTTGAATCTTGTCTGTAGAGAATTCTCCTAAACTCACTCACCTGATTTCATAAGGATTCAGCTCTGGTGCTATGGCAGCAAGGGCTATAATTTCCTGCTGGCTATTGTTCAGAGACTGCATTTGATCCTTTTGAGGTGTGTCTTCACCAAGTAGCAGGTAGATCACAACCCTATAAAGAGAAGAAAAGAGGTGAGGTGTTTTATATCAAGAGTCCCTAGTCTCTCATGGGACTTTTGATCACATTCATGATATTAGTTTTCAGAAGCAAGACAGTAGATCCAGCCTACATAGAAGAAAAGGCATGAATATCAGGAGGCAAAGTCATGCCAGCTACTTCAGAAGCTGCTTACCCTGTCTGTAGTCATACACCAGCTCTATAATGAAGAGAAATGTGATTTTAAGTGTGATTTTTTGATTACTTTATTCTTCCCGAGAATAAGGGCTTTTCCTCGTATGTGAAATGGAATGGTCGTACTTTATGAGAGCATAATATCATACTGCAAGAATCATAGCAAGTTGAATATGTGAAAATGTACTAAAAAACATCAGGTACTATATAAAGCTGGAATTGCTACCATTCGTAGCAGTCTTAATAAAATCATTATCTAGCGACAGTGGTGAAATAACATGTGCTAATGAGGTTGAAATGAGGAACCTATGAAACACTCTGTTAGCAGCGGAAGCTAGATAGGAAAGGCCAGTGCTTGATAACAATATTAGCAGTTTAAGATCAAATATTCAGGAGAGGAAAAATGGTCAAGTGTAAATATTTCACAAACAGTTTTTGATTGCTTTAGCGTTTGCCAATTATACTAATTCCACATCAGGTACAGACATGAAGCCAATTGCTTTTTGGCATTAAGAATCAATCTGAGGGAATCAGTTCCTCAAAAGAGTATCAGAATTAACCTAAGGCTAATTTCATATTTTATAGTAAAAATGAGAGCAGTAAGATAGGAAGTTTAATAGAATATTCCAGCAAGTGGGTAACAGAGAATTTCTAGAATTCTCATTCTCTAAGATATAGCTAATATTTCTTCTTAAGTAAGATAGTGTTTTATATTCTGAATTTTTTTCTGCTGAATATTTTATTTTTAATAGAAAAAAGAATGAGCATAAAGAGCAATGGAGAAAACACTGAAATAAATATTTCTCCCTAACGCAATAGGCTCAGAGACTTTTAAAAACTACTGTTGTTTTAAATTCTAAAAGTTTGGAAATTAAAATAAAACAATATTTTTTCTGTGCAATGAAAGATGATTTTACTGAAAGTATTGTTAAGGCACTGTTTATAACATATATTTTATGGGAAAAACAGTGCTATTTGTTTCTTATGTTGAGAATTTCTTTATGAAAATGAAGAACACAAGTTCCTGCTGCTTGGGGACAGTTTTGCAGCACACACCAATGAAAACATGATAACAGGCACAGAGGAGTATTGTAAATGAATACTGCAGTAGAGCTGGTTCTTACTACTGGCTTCTCGGTATAGAAAGTTGAATTTACGTATGTAGAGAGAAGAAAGATTATCGGGACTTGAATGATTGGGTTTGGGAAAGTTTTGATGAAAAATATGAAAATGTATTAAGGGGAATAAGTTCAAGAGATCTGTTGCACATGTGGCAGTTATATTTAATAACAATGTATTATATTTTTCAAATTGCCAATAAACTTTAAGTGTTCCAACCACAAAAATATACATATATAAGGCAGTGTGTATCCTAAGTATGTCATTTGGGCAATTCCATAATGTATATTTCAAAATACCCTGTTATACTATATATGCATGTGTATGACAGCGGACATTCACAATGACAAATACTGACCGTAACCTGGTGCAGGAAGAGAACCATCTGTTGGCTCGTGTTTTTAGGGAAGTTTTGGTACTTCGATAAAGCAGCATGGCGGGATTGGCAATGAGTAAAGGAGTAACACCCTTCAATCCATGGCTGGGAGCTAAAAGGGAAGAAGAGGTAAAGTGTGGAGGCCCACAGTCTCCTTGGAGGATATCCCTCAGTACCAGAAGCCCCCCTCCTGGACCCCAGTGCTTACAACCTGCACCCTCCCAACAGTGCCACACCCACAGGGCTTTGGTTTGTCCAACATCTGAACTAGAGCTCTACGCTCAGAGAAACACATGCTGATGCCTTTTTCAGGAGACACAATAAATACAGTGGTGTGGATTGCAGAGCTGTGTATACCTAATCCAAATACTTCCCAGGTAAAGAGAGGACGTTTTTCATCTCTGGTGTTTGAACAGTTATAGTCTTACAGAGCTCTTTTGGACTAATATTTTTGATGGCTTGTAAAAAGTTAGAACCATCAAGTTATCAAATTAATGGTATGTCATCACCTGCCAACATGAAATAGGTGTTATGTTTCTAGCAGCAAATGCTAGATTAAGGTCATTTTAGTCACAACAAGTTCAAAATCAATTTCAATGCTAATCAGTAGTTGAAAGAATAGATTAGTAAGGCAATGAACGCCATTACCCTTTCAAGTATCTCTTTTATGTGATGCTTCCTGCTGAGGTGAATAGGGCTGTGAAGCTGTGGTATCCAAAAGCAAAGGTGTCACTACTTGTTCTTATTGAATTTACTATTTACAGCATTTCCTTTCTAGGAATCACAAAAATATGTAATCCACACTCGGTGCATATGCTGTGAGCTTCCTTTTTGTTGCTGTGTGTTTATAAAAAATAAACATGTTTTCTCCAAATACATTTAGTGTTTTTCCTAAGAAGACAGAAACATGGCATATCCCACTTTATACTCTTTTCAGGGGATTCTGAGACACTGAATAGAAAAACAATAAAGTAATAGTTGATAAATTTCTGCTTAACAAAATATGAGAAAGTGGATCTATGTGGCAACCAAACTGGGATTTAGTCTCTTCCGTGGACAATCTGGTTTTCTATGCTTATGCTGTACCTATGTATCTTAGTTATTTTTCAACATCGAGTCACAGTATCCAACATCCCTGCTTAAAGGAGAAGTGTATTTTGGCCCATGGTTACAGTCCATGGTCCTCTGTCTGAAAGGCACAAATAACATGCTAGGAGGGGCTGTGTGGGGGAAGCTTGCTCACGTTATGGTGGGGAGGGAGCAGAGTCAGAAGGAAGAGCCAGGGAAGTAGCTACAACCCTCCAGGTCACTCTGCAGTGACCCACCTCCAAGCAGACCCCAACTTCTAACAGCAAGTCAGGTAGAATGCCTGGGATCCATTTCTTTACAAAAGCCCCATGCAAGAGCAGGTGAGGCTTTAAGGGAACATTCTCAGTTCAAATCATGACACTGTGTTCCTTGAACTAAGGAGATCAGCTTCAAATGATAAACAAAATGGACAGGATTTGGTCTCCTGATGGCAATCATATTAAATTGTGATGTGAATGAGTGATTAATAATGCAAAATTAGGGGCTGGGGGTATAGCTCAGTGGCATAAGCGCTTGCCTGGCAAGCGCAAGGTCCTGAGTTCAATCCCTGGTACCGGAAAAAAATAAAAAAATAAATAAAAAATAAAAATAATGCAAAATTACTGGAAATTCAGATCTTTGATTTGATGTACCATTATGTACACAAAGTCAATATAATGTCTAATTTACACACTATATAGTGTAATGGGACATAATCCATTGTCCCCAAAAGTTGTAATTAAAATTGAACTTTAATAACATGATATTCATTGAGGGCAATTAAGAGTAAATCATCTAGTTTTTAGTATTCATATAGTAATGTATCAAAAAATATATTACACTCCAAGCAGTTTAGTCTATTTATTGATAAATCTCCATGATTATGATTTCTCAGCAGTAAACACAAATTAACTTTGTTGTTATTGTTGTACCTTAGTAAAATAACTCATTTTAAATATGGTGTAAAATAAAAAGTAAATGTAAAACTTCTTTTCACAATAAATTAAATAAACAATAAGCAGCATTGGGAGTATTTTAGTGTATTTTCAAATTTAAACATGACATAATAAAGAATTGCAGTTATTTTATAATTTGAATATTATCTTTTATCTATATATTTACTTATTTTGCCTTTTTAGCAAATATTTTCATTCTTCAGATACCATTAGTGGAGAAATTTTAAAACGGTGGAGTACAGATTAGCAATAAAATATAACATTGCCAGGACTTGGCATCGAGACATCTCAAAAACTACACCATGACAAAGAGCAAAACAAAGTTCTCTCTGAGAACTGGGAGAAAACCAATAGGAAAACTAGAAATTATAGTAGCTGAAGAAATGGAGCATGACACAGAAAAAATACAAAGCATCCTAAAAAAGTGACCCCCAGCTACTGCAAAGGGGACTCTGTCGCTGCTGTCCCCAGGCAGGCCAGGAGAGGCCAGCAGCCCCAGGGAGAATCCATCAGCAGTGCCAGTGCAAAGCAAAGACTGCAGCAATTGTGCACTGCAAAAACACTGTGGTACTGACTCTGCATGGCAGGTAGAGATGGTAAAAAATTCCAGAGCAGCTACTACTATATCTAAGAGTATTTAATAGGGAGCTATTTTGGTAAAGAGTTAACATTTAAACACTGACCTGCAGAACAACTATCTTTCAGGATTTCTTGGCACACTCTAGCACAGTACTTGGTGGGAGATGGTCACAAGAGACAGTCATGGAGAGGGTACAGTCTAGGCACAGATAAATGGTTCGAGAAATGTAAACTCAGACCAGAAAGGTCGCAGCAATCCTTCCCTCCAAATAACAAATCAGGATGTCATGTGAGGATTTCAATGGGCTGGGTCTAAAAGTGCTGGCATTAAGAGCAGTGGACTCCTTGACAACACTCCCCTACACATACACACACACTGCCTCACCTGGCGTGGAGTTCGGTGGTCCATAAGATTTCCTTATCCGCCAATGTGACCAGGGATATGCAGCATGCGAGGCTGTCATAGCCTGTGACATATGGGAAGAGGAACCTCCGGACCAAGGAGAGAGTATCAAAAACCCACAGCCTGTAAAAACAGGTGGAGAAACCCATCCCTTTGGATGTACAGAGGAACCTGAAAACGGGGAGAGGCTGCAGTGACTGCAGACATTGCACTGAGTGAACAGTCCAAGCAGGAAATGTAGGGCGGGGTTCAGCACTCACATACAAAAGCATAAACACGGAAACAAAATGTGCCTGAGTAGTAACTCTTCCTCCTGCGCATCTAGTGGATTCCAGTGTTCTAGACCTTGGAGAGAAACCACTCATTCAAAAACAAGGAGGCACTTTTTATAACTTATTTTTGTCTTAATTGGCTTTGGGAGAGAGGTCGGGACAACTGTACTCTTGTTATTTTTCTTTTTGTTCTTATCTCCTTATTTTTTTCTTTGCTCCCTGTTTGTTTTCTGCTTTTTTTCTGTTACTTTTCTTTTACTCCTCAGTAGGATCTTTTGTTTCATACCTCTCTCTTCATCTTCCTTCTCTTTATTTTTAAAATTTTATTTTTTCATTTCCCCCTCAACTACCCTTCCCATCTTTTCTGATATTACTATTAGGTTTTACTAATATTTATTTATTTTTTTTGGCGGTACTGGGGATCAAACTCAGAACCCTGCGTCTGCTAGGCAGGCGCTTATTCCACTGAGCTATATCCCCAGCCCGGTTTTACTAGTATTTAGATAGATAACACTATTATTGTTGCATACTTTTCTGTTGTCAATGGTAGTATAATTGTTGCCATCGGTAAATATTAACTGTACATAAACATTTTTTA
Source organism: Dinomys branickii (assembly GCA_004027595.1). Lineage (NCBI taxonomy): Eukaryota > Metazoa > Chordata > Mammalia > Rodentia > Dinomyidae > Dinomys > Dinomys branickii. The sequence goes on along the minus strand of PVLD010019207.1, from coordinate 25,582 downwards.
TTGTCTCTACATTATAATTACAGATTTCATTCCTCTTGTTATGGGTAAGTACAGTTGTAACTTTTATTGATTCTTGTGTCAGGACCAAAATGTTGTTGCCTCCACTGTTGCTGAATGTGTTGCTATTGCCAGAGTAGCACTCTTGTTGCTCTTAATTTTTTTTTTTTTTTTACTGTATGACAATATGTCGTTGGCTTTGGCGTCATTAAATTTACTTCAGTTCATTTCTGGAGAACTAGGTGATGGGCCAATTATATTGCACTGTATCCTCCTAAATAAATGCAGGTGGTTAGAGCTGTGAGAGAGAAAATGCCTATAGTTTGCTGTGCCTAGAGGGCATTACTGAAAAGCAGACACAAACTAGAGATCTGCAGACTAGAAACAGAATCTTTCCAAAATAATCAACCCAAAAGCCTCAGCATAAATAAATAAATAAACAAACAAATCATGAAACTAGACAATGAAGTACCTCCAAAAATTTCCAACTCCCCAAAAGCTGACATTTGGGGTGTTGATGGAGAAGTCAAAAGCTAAGTGGTGAATTTTGTGAACCAATAAAAGAAGAGACAAAAAGATCAATGAGATGCTCAGTGAGTTCAAATATGATATTAATAAATGGGTAATAGACTTAATAAACAACACCATCAGAGAGTTTACAGAAGAGAACAATAAAAAGTGTGCTGCACTAGACACAATTATAAATGCCATAAATGAGCATCTAGCTGAGAATCAGACTTCATGAAAAGATGCTAAACACATTGGAGAAAAGAATGTCTATTGATTTTATGGGCAACAGAAGTGACCAATATGAGGTAAAAGTGTTAGAACTAAAAGGTAAGACTAATGTAGGTGGCTATACAGTTATATAAATGATAAACAAATTGAAAACATTTTAAATGGAGTTAACAGCTGCTGCAAAATGTGAAGAAGACTATGATTAATTGGAATGAGTGAAAACTCAAAAAACAGCACAAATTGGATAAAAATCCTATTTTCAGAAATCATGATAGGAAATTTACAAATGTGGGGAAAGAATTTAACCTACAGACAAATGAGACATTTATATACCATATAGCCATAACTAGAATATAAGTTTTCCATGACACATCTTAGTCAAAATCCCAGAAGTTCAACACAAGGATAGAATCTTAAAAACTATGTGAAAAGCAAAAAAAATCATATATAAATGTAAATCCATTAGAATTACAGCAGGCTTCTCAACATAGATTTTAAAGGCCAGGAATTTTGGAGTAAAGTGTTTTAAACGCTAAAAGAAGACAGCTTCCAACTCAGACTGATATATCCTGCAAAAGCATTTTTCAAAATTGACAGAGAAATGAGAATTTCTTCATGACAAAGAACAACTTAAGAAATTCATGACAACCAAATTAGCCTTCCAAAATAGCCTTGAGAATATCTAGAAAGAGACAATGAAATTGACAATACCAAAACTTCTAATGGAGTGAATATACTAGACAGGATAAGGAGTTACGCAGAGAAGAACAATAATCAAGAATGAATTGATGCGAATACCTTTCACATTAATACCTTTCAGTAATAATTCTAAATCATCTATCTGCCAATCAAAGAAGCTAATTGGCAGATTGCATCAGAAACAAAATCCTGAGCTGTACTATGTAAAACATCAAAAAGAAACATATTTTTGTGAGAACAGCAATAACAAGAAACAGACATATTAAAAAATAAATTCTTAGACTAAAGAAAGGGATAGAACAATATTGTATTGTGGGGAGCTGCTGAGCTGTGGCTGAGCTAGAGGTCGGGAAACTCCTTGAGACTAAAGCAAGGCCAGTCCAGCAGGTGTCTGGGCTTGATGTTCCTCCCTGTTAACTGCAGCACAGATAGCCCTGAGAATGTTTTATTTTCAGTGTTCTCAGTAAAACACAGAGCTTGCACTTTCGCCCCCTTTTCACCGTGAATAAATAAAGATGCAGACTGTGCTGGGTTGTTGCTGCCTCTCAACCCAGTCCCAGCTTCCCTTTCAGTATGTGTCTAGTTTTTTGTTAATCTCCCAGCATCTCCTTTCAGGACCCCACTGGCTGCATGGACCATGGCACTCCATCCAATGGGAGCGTGAAAACAAGCAAGAGTGTGGACTTCAAGCCAAAACCAATGAGAACAGCAAAGAATTTCACTATCGCTATGTATTGGATAAGGGAAAAATTCAACAAAAATCCCTGTCTCTCTCTGTCGCTCTCTCTCTCTCTTTCTCTCTTTCCCCCATCTCTCCCCATATCTCTATGTCTGTATCACTGGTGCACTCAATGTCTTAAAAGCACTACTGGAGATGAAAGATCAAAGAAGAGCAAATGAATGTCAACATGCTTTTTATAGGGGACCTCAGCAATCTTCTATTACAAGTAGACCATAAAATTTTCACAAGCTAAATTTCAGAGTTAAAACATACCTCAAAACAAATAGACTTAGATTTTTACAGAGTATTCCATCCAGCAAGAGCAGAGTAAACACTCTTTTCAGTAGCACATCGAATTTTAACAAAGTAGACCACATACTAGTCCAAAAAATATTTAAGTAATTAGAAATAAAACAAAATTACCCCATGCATATGGTCAGATCATTGTGCAACAAAGTTAGATATCATTGACAAAAGAAACCACAGTAATCATGTGGAAAAATGAGGTTAAAAATACACTCTTGAGTAATCAGTGGGTCAAAGAAAAAAATCAAAGAAATTAAACAGTTCTTAAAACCAAATATTCATGCCCATATAGCATTCCAGGACCTATGAGACACAATAAAAGCAGTCCAGGAGTATAAGCTGAGAACTGTAAATACTCACATTAGAAAAACAGAGCAAACCTAACTAACCTAATGATGCACTTCAAGTTTCTAAATGAAGGAATAATTCAAGTCCAAAGCTACTATGAGGAAGTAAATTATAAATATCAGAGAAAAAAATTAATAAAATCAACACTAAAAATACAAAAATTATCTCTGAGTCAAAGATATGTTTCTTTGAAATAATAATCAAAATAGATAAACCATTAGCCAATTTTACCCCCCCCCAAGAAAAGAAGGTCCATACCCATACGATTAGGAATGAAAAAAGTAAAGTCACAACAAACACTACTAAAATCTAAGATATTATGAGTTAGTACTTCAAAAAACCGCACTCCAATAAATTCGAATATCCAGAAGAAATGGAAACATTTAGGATACTAGTTAATCACTGTAACCAAGCCACAGAGGTGTAAAAACCATGAAAAAATCCAATAACAATCAATGAAATTGAGGAAGTAATAAAAAATACACAAATAAGAAAGCACAGGACCTGAGACATTCATTATTAAAATTTGAAAGACCATTATTTAAGATCCAATGGCAATTCTCCTCAAATCATTTAAGTAACTGAAAAGAAGGAACATTCCCCAAATTATTCCTGGAAGCTAGTATTATTCTAATTCCAAAACAATGACCCAAATAAAAGAGAAATCTACAGGCAAATATCTTCAGTAAACATAAACAGAAAAGAATCTCAACAAGGTAATACAAAAAGGAAGGCAACGAATCATAAAAAATGATATAGCATCAACAAGTAGGCTTAATCATGGGGATACAAGATGGTTTAACATAAACAAATAAGTAAACATAAGTTCTCACATAAACAGAAGCAAGGACAAATATGTTAGATTATTTCAGTAGATACCGAAAAAAATTTGGACAAAATCCTACACATATTCATCAAAAAACTGAAGAAAATATATATAGGGGGCAATATCTCGACCTGATAAAAGTCATTTATGATGAACCTACTGCCAACACCATATTAAATAAGTAAATGCTGAAATCTTTCACTTTAAAACCAAGAAAACGATAAGGATGCAAATATCCATTCTCCTGTTCAATATAGCATTGAAAATATTAGCCAGAGAAATCAAGGAAGAGCAATAAATAAATAAATAGCTACCAATATGGAAGGAAAGGAAGAAATCAAATTATTTATTGCAAATGACACCATCTTTTTCACAGACAATCCAGTAAATTATAACAAAACCTTATAATTAATAAACACGTACAGCATTGTAACAGGATTAACATCAATGCACAAAATTAATAACATTCCTGCCCACCAACAATGAATGTACAGAGAAAGAAATTAGGAAAGGCATACCAACTGCAATAGCATGGAGAAAAGTAAAATATTTAGAAATTAGCTTAACCAAGAAAGGGAAGGACATCTTCAATGAAAATTACTGTGCTCTAAAATGGGAATGTAGAGATTGTGAGCAAATGGAAAGCCATCCTCTGCTCCTAGATAGGCCGAAGCATGGCAAAAGGGCCATGCTTTCAAAACTGGTCTATAGATTCAATGCAGTCCCAATCCAAGTACCATCAGCATTGTTCACAGAATGAGGTAAACAATCCTAAAACTTAAGTGTAACTAGAAGGACCAGAATAGCAAAGCAATCCTGGTAACAAGAACAAAGCAGAAGGCAACAGAATTCTGAAAGTCAAGTTATATTACAAAGCTACCATGATACAATGAGCATGGTACTGCCACAAAAGCAAACATGTGGGTCAGTGGAACTAAACAGAAGGTACAGCCTCAGCCTCAGGTACAATGAGGTTTCTCATCCTTGATTAACGGACAACAAACATACAAGTGAGGAAAACAGACTCTTTAACAAATAATGCTGGGAAAAATAGTTAAACATATGGAGAATATTACATTTAGACCTGTGTGCCTCATTATGTATGAAGCTAAAATCAAAATGGATTAAATTTCCACATGTAAATAGAGAAACAACCTGCTTGAAGATAAAAAGGTAAAGTACATGAAGATGGAGATGTAGCAGAGTCTTGCTGAACAGAACCACAATTATACATGGAGATTATATATATATATATATATATATATATATATATATATATATATAATTACACATGGAGATTATATATATATATGTTTTATAAATTTACTATATATATATATATTCATATAAAAAACACAGTGAAAAGACGATCCATACAACTGAAAAATAATTTCTCTAGTTACTCCTCAGACAGATGATTAATATCCTATTATCTAGAATATACATAATCTGTGAAAAGTTTATACACACTTTAGGAAAAGAAAAACTTGCATAAGGTTCATGTTGTCCTGATTTAACACCTGCAAAGTCTTTCTTATGAGGACCTAAAGGATGTCATATATCAGAGAAGACCCACTACACTGTTGAACCTTAGAGAAGAAACTGAAAATCCATGTGCAGAATCTCAATGACCAATGCCATTCAAGCAGCACTTCATTGTACTAAAAAATGCCTGGAAGTTCATAGCCTCTTTGACCACCCTGGTAATTGTAATTGTAGAGGTTAAAGATCACTTGCATGAATCTCATAATGTCATGAAAATTTAGTATTAAAATATTTATACAAGTTTTTCTTTCCTGAATGTGTATATATTTTCAGCAGACTCTGTATAAAGAACTCAAAATATTAAGATCACCACAATAAAAGACCTAATCAACAAGTGGTAATTTAAATGTATAGACAGTTTTCAGAAGAAGAACTATAGACGGACAAGAAACAGATGAAAATAAATTTCAACATCTCCGTCCATTGGAGAAATGCAAACTGAAACAACACTGAGATTATATCTTACTTCAGGAAGAATGGCTACAATCAACCAATAAAACAATAACAACTGCTGAGGAGACTGCGGGGAAAAAGCTTTCCGCACTGTTGGCGGGAATGTGAACTTGTAGAAGCGCTATGGCAATCAGTACGGAAAGTCTTCAAACAGCAAAAATATAGAAATTCCATTTGACCCAACTACTTCTCTTCTAAATATCTTCTTCAAAGAATTAAAACTATCATATTACACTGATACATCAGGTTACATTGATACATTTTTCCTCTGTTCATAGCAGCAGAAACCAGAGCAGCTAAAACTTGAAATGACCTATATGACTATCCACAGATGAACACACAAAGAAAATATGGCAGTAATACACAGTGGAGTACCATTCTGTTATGCAGAGGAAAAATTTGAGTCATTTGCAGGAAAATGGATGCTCATGGAGACCATAATTCTAAACATGGCAAGTCTGATACACAGGTTTAAATATCCCATAGTTTGGGGACAGGGATACAACTCAGCAACACAAGTGCCTTCCTGGAAAGGGCAAGCCCTGCTTTCAATTCTCAATACCAATGAATAAATAAAATAAAATAAAATAAAATTTCTAAAAATCCCATAGTTTGTTATATGTGACACCTAGAAAAACAACAAATGAAAGAGGAAGAAAAGATAGTAGGAAAGAGGGAGTAAGACCTTTCACAAAGGGGAAATGCACCAAGAGATGGGAGGGGAAAGAAGGGAGGGAAGGGAAAGGAGAATTAGAAAGAATTAGATATTAAAAATTACTTCTACATGTAAACGCGTTATGTACATGTACCAACCCCCGCAGTGTAGGTTGTTACTATGTACTGTAACATATACTAATAAAAATCAAATGGTACCATTTTAATACCACAATTTATTTATTTATTTTTAATTCATTTATTTTCATCTTTATTTTTCTTTGGCTTTTTAAGACAAGGTCTCGCTGTGCAATTCCAGCTGGCCTTGAGCTAGCTTTACAGCCTAGGGTGATCTCAATTCTGCCACGATCCTCCTGCTTCAGCCTCCCGTGCTGGATTACAGGAGTGGGCCACCACATCCAGTAGTACGTCAATTTAATTATTTCTTATTCATCGTATAATGAATGATACAAATTGTCGCCTTTCTACTAAGATAATGCACACATGGTTGACTGTATGAGTATGCAAAAATAAGATATTGGTGATAAAACTGGTGCTGTAGTGCAAGAAAAACTGATTCCTTTTTCTTTTTAAACATGGAAGGGTTTTTGGGGTCACAGGCCAGAATGTTTAGTCCTCAGCAATGTGAAAATGGATATTTCCCATTTTAAAATATTACTTTATTCATAAGAAAACACCAATATTTTCTAAATTTACTGTTTACCATGATGTTAGAAATGTTCCTTTAGTTTGTTGTAGTTTACTGAGTCATATATGTGTGATATTGGCCAATATATATTGTTAGAAATACTGTCTGTAGAACTTTTTTGTAATGAGGTACCAACAGTGCCTAAAAGGTGTATTTTCACGGGAAATTGTTGGTCATCAGACCAAAACTATTCAGTATCTTAATGAGATAAGAAAAGGGGCCAAGCATTCCTTAATTTACAAACAACACTCTCTATGTGAAAAACACATATCTTGCCCAATACAATTAGTCATGTTTAGCAATACAATATTTCTGAAATCTCATGTGTGTGTAAAATAATAATTATTAATCATAAACACCAACCAAGAAAGATGTTGTTACAGTAATACAGAAACATGAAAACTATATGACATTTATATTTATCATCCAAGAATGTTTTCTTTTTATTTTAGTAATTCAGAGATATTGCATAAAAGCTGTTTTGCTTTCACACTTTACTATGAGCAGGAAGCCTAATTATAATACCGTCTCCTTTTCTATTTGAATGTGTCAGTTTTCATATTATGAGTTTCACACCTGTATTAGCTAAGATTAAACAGTCATGTCTTCTGAGACCACCCAGCAACTAAACTGTGAAAATTAATTTCAATTTCACCTACATGCAGGCCCACGCTGCTTTCCTATTACTTCCATACCAGGATATCTTGACTTTTGTCTCCAAAATGACTTACTTATTATAGAAAATACTCTAAAGAATTGTGGTGACATACTCTATCTCATATTTCACTGTAACTTTAATGAATGAATGTTATTTTTGATTAACAAGCACTATGAAATGATGTTCCTAGAATCTCGTTAATAAATATTTAACCCCAAATCCTCTAATGATAAATATTAAATTCTCCAAAGTAGTTTACATCAATGTATGTGATAGTATTATATAATGAATTTCAAAGACTTTTTCAGAAGTTAGTGTTGTAGAAAAAGTATTGCAAAACTAATAAAAGAAACTGATAAGTCTAAAAGAAGTATAAAAATCTTTATTAGTGTTTGTGATTTAACTGTAGTTTCTCTGTTAAGTTAAATGTCCAAACCAGGTAGTCATAATACAAGGAAACTATACCACAGACAAGGATCTATGTATGTGTCTAAAGGTATGTGAAAGTTTCCATAAAATACAATTAAACTATTCCCATTATATAATGATGTGTGACATAGTAAGTAGAATTTATCTGAGAAATACAAGACTGTTTTAATTTTGAAAAGCTTCGATAAATCCTTTTAGTAAAATAAATGCAAAAAAGTAAAGCCTTTGTAGATACATGGCAAAATTTGTACAAATCAAATAAAAATCTTGTTCTGTTTTGTCCTCAAGTTAGGATAAGATGAAACTGATTAATTTCATAAAGTATATTTTAAATAAAAGTAAAATAACGAATTAATAATATACTTAATGATAAAAATTATATCCTATAAGAATCAGAAAAAAGACACAATGAAAATCTCCACTGTTCCCTATTTCTAGTCAATACTGTGTGAGCTAAAATAACAATAAATAGACAAAGGGCTTAATATCTACAAAATATACAGAGTGGATATAATCAGCTACCCTAACATCAAAGACACAATCCAAAAATGAGCATCTGAGATGAATACACACTTCCCAGATGAAGTAATACAAATGGCAAATAAATATATGAAAAAATGATCATCACTGGTCATTCAAGAAATGCAAATTAAAACAACCCTGAGATTCCATCTCACTCCAGAAAGAATGGCTGTCCTCAAGAAAGCAACCAATAACACGAGCTGGAGAGGCTGTGGGGTAAAAAGAACCCTACCGCACTGTTTGTGTGAATGTAGATTGCTGAAACCACTGGGGAAATCAATGTGGAGATTCCTCAGAAAACTAAGATTAGAGGTCCCACTTAACCCAACTATTCTCCTTCTGGGTGTTTTCCCAGAAGAATTAAAAACATCATACCACAGCGATATATCTGCACCCATGTTTATAGCAGCACAATTTGTCATAGTTAAATCTTGGAAACAACCCAAATATTCCCTGAGCAATGGATAAAAAAAGATGTGGTCTTTTCATATAATTGAGTACTACTCAACCATAAAGAAAGATAAATTTGATACTTTTATAAGTAAATGAATATAACTTGAGACCACACTCGTAAGTGAAATAAATCAAACTCCCATATGTAAACACCATATTGTTGTCCCTGGTGTGGGGAGAGGCTGAAGCTGGAGATCAATTACATGTGTGGGGCTGGAGCAAGGCCAGGCCTGAGAACACAGGGCACCTGAGGTGAGCCACGTGAACAAGCTTCTACAGCCCCAAGAAGACAGAGTGTCTGAGGAGAACCGGGTGAATGGGATGTTCCAGCCCCAGAACACAGGTGCCCGATGTGGGGCTAGGCAAACAAAATGGCAGGCAGAAGGATTTCCGCAAATCAACCTGCTGAGGGTATAAAGATACACATTGCAGCTGTTGGGTGGATACTGTTCTCCACACAGAAAAGTGCTCGCCTCACCTCAGTTTTCTGTATTTTTGCTCTTGTCTCCATGTCTTCATGGTCCTCTTCCTGGGAGTTTTGAGAGCTGAACTGGATGAGACACGCTGTTGTGAGAAACTGAAAGAGAAGCTAAGGTCCAAAATATACAGCAGATATTATGAAATGGGAAGAAATTTTTGAAAAGGGGAAAGGAACTAGGGTAGGGGTAGGAGAAAGGAAGGAAGGGAAAAGGAAAAGAAAGTACAAGTTAGTTATACCGTTAGGGTCTCTTAGTTCACTGAAAAGAAAGATTTGTGCTAGTATCATTTGGAGAATGTTTTATGCCCGTATATTGTCCTCTCAGTAACTACTTTAAAGATAATAATACTAATGTATTAACTGTTGTTATTCTCCTAGTATTTTGTTAGGAAATTTTGTTTTACTTTTTTCGTAAAATAAAAAAGAATAACAGAGAGAGGGAAAGAGAGAGAGAGGGGCATAGAGACTGAGACAGAAAGAGAGATGACAACACACTGAAATGAATCAACTGCTTTGATTTGATCATACAGTTAATTATGTCAATTAAGAGGCTTCTATCATAATAGCTAATGCAGATAAGACCTTTTGTGTGTTTAACAACTGAATAGTTGCTAGGTCAATGTGTAAAAATCGACTATATGTGTGTTGTGGTTTAGTTGAATTTTGTCAACTTGACAAGATAGAGGTTTTGCTTGAACTCAACATAGACTTGCAATTACCAAGGTTGGTGTGGCTACAGTCACTGAATCTATCAACAGTAGCGACTAACATGAAATCCCCAATGTGCCATTATTTCCAGAGATGTTCAGTCTGTGACCTAGGGGGTAGCTGGTTATATTGATTGAAACACTTCCCTCGTGGGAAGAGCAGTGCTTTATCTTACTGGTACAGACCCTTATCCTAGGTATGAATTTTCCTGCCATGAACATAATGCTTCTGCCAAGGCTACCATGCTTGGATGTATAGAATACTTCATCTTGCGCCATGGCATTCTATACAAAATTTCTCCTAACATGCTTCACAGCCAAAACATGTGGCAATGGCTCATGCTCATGGAACTCTCTTCTCTTGCTATGCTCCCTCCAACCGAGAAACAGTTAAGTAGTCAAAAAAGTGGAATGTTTCTTTGAAAATGAAATTATAGCACTAGCTAGATGGCATTACCTTCCAGGACTTGAGCAAGCTTCTCTGCAGGCACTGTGTGGTGGTTATTTTCCAGGGGAAATATATAGTACAGGACACATATTTTATAAGTGTATTTATAATAGTCACCCAAAGAATCATATACAAGAAAGTGCAGGAAATCTGTCCACGCACTAAAGACTAAGAATCCAGCTGAGAGCCTGGATCCCATGATAATGTCCTGAATGAGACCACCTGAAGACCTAGAGCCCATAGCAATGCCTCCCACAAATCCCACTGGAGGCCCAGAGCAACATCTCTTGCAGGCCTGTTTAATGGATCTACACTGGGAAGGTCCAAAGATCAGTGGTGGAATCTAGGAAGTCTGTGCCAATAGGATGAAGGATCTGTGCTAGCAGGCTGAGTGATCTGCACTGGAGCCAGGAAGCAACACTTGAAATAAGAATCAGAGCTCCTCTGAAAATTACTACAGCCAACCTCAGCAGCAGTGAGGTTCTGGGCTCCTCTGATGATCAAGGCAGCCAGTTTCCCATTAGGAGAGACAACGTGACAAGCTTTTCCAGGAGACTGGGCGGTGCGCCATCTTCCCCTCCATAGCCGGGAAGTGATGCTCTGAGTGAGGACCAGAGCTCCCCCAAAGTGAACTGAAGCTGGTCTCAGTGACAACAACATTCGGAGCTCCTTGGACAATGGGAACATCTGAGTTCATCAGGAAAGCCAGCAGGACAAGCCCTCCAAGAAAACCATTCATACCATATCCATGCACACTTCTTGCACAGGCTTGGGATATTTACAAAGTGAAGACCCTGGCCACTTGTTGAGTCACTTAGTTAAACTTTTTTCAGATTGACATAATGAATAACATCCTAGAAAGGCATTGTGGTTTGCAGGTTTTACAAGGAGAAACAGTATAATGCAGGACACATAGCTTATAACATTTATAGTAGTCACCCAAAGAGTCATATTCAAAGAGAGTGCAGGAAATCTGTCCACACACTAAAGACCAGAGAATCCAATGGAGGGCCTGGATCCCATGCCAAGGTTCTGCATGAGTTTACCTGAGGACATAGAGCCCATAACACTGTCTCCCATGAGTCCAACTGGAGGCCCAGAGCCCATGACAACATCTCATGCAGGCCTGTTTCATGGACCTATGCTGGGAAGGCCCAAAGGTCAGTGGTGGAAGCTAGAAAGTGTGTGCCAGCAGGATTAAAGATGTGTGCTACCAGGCTGAAGGATCTAAACTGGAGCCAGCAAGTAACACTAAAAGAATCAGAACTCCCGAAAAAGTACCACAGCCATCCTCAGCAACAATGAGGCCCTGAGCTCCAGTGATGAGGAAAGCCAAGTTCCCATCAGAACAGCCAAAGTGACAAGTTTCTCCAGGAGACTGAGCAGTGCACCATCTTCCCCTCCAGAACCAGGAAGCAATGCTCAAAGTGAGGACCACAGTTCTCCCAAAGTGATCCATAGCCATTCTCAGGCACAATGAGGTTCCAAGATCCTCCTCTGATGAAAACAGCTGAGTTCATCTGGAAAGCTAACATGACAAACTCCTCCAGGAATACCAACAGCTCCCAAACAGCTCCCTGTAGCTTCCAACAGGCTCCCAACCGCTTCTAACAGCTCCCAGCAGCCTCTCCCAGCTCCCAACAGCCTCGACTTCTTCTTCTCCAATTCTGCCTCATGCTGCTCACACCAATCCTCAGGTGGGCCTCCCACACCCAGCATCATGCTTGTTCAGTTCAGCTGGGTGTCACAAGTTGACCACCAATTGTCAATCCACCAAAAGGAGTAAGGGCATGTCTCCTATACCCTAGATGTAGAACTGCTGAGTTACTTGGTTAAGTCTTCTTTATATTTTGTACCAGGAATTGAACACAGAACCTTGTGCTTGACAGGCAGGCACTGTGCTGCTGAGCTGTATATCCCTGGCTTGAGTTACTGAGTTAAGCTTCTATTCTTCTCAAGTTGACGTATGTATCAACCGTTACAATACCGTTTCTCCTATAGTGAGTATTCAAAAGCCCCGGAATCTATTGGTGGAAATGGAAATACTACCATTCATCAGTGAACAACTGGCAAAATTTTTGCTTCCTATTCCTATGACCTTAATGCTTTGCTTGTCTGGAGATCTTAATTTAGGAGGGAAAGATTTCTACAAGAACAACAATGATTTCACTAAACTGGAAGCTAAGTCTTCCCTCTGGTTATTTTGAGCTCTTTATACTTTTGAATCAACAGCACCACCCACCCCACCCCCCAAAAGGAAATATGGTATTGTAGAGGGTGATTAATCCAGACCACTATGGGGAAATTGGTCTACTACTCTACATGGGTGGGAAAAAAAGAGTATATGTGCAATGTGAGAGACCCCTGAGGGCATCTTCTAGTATTACCAAGTGCCTTACTAAGATCAGTGGGAAACTACAACTCAATTGAGGCAGGAAGACAAACGGCCCAGACCCTTCATGAGTGAAGGCAGAGCACCAATGTAAAGAACATAAAGAAGCAGCTCCACAGAATTGCCTGTTAAAGGACACAAAAGGATTTTGGAAAAAGATTCACACTTGTTCAGTTAATTACTATTAATTTTGTAGAAGTAATGATGAAATATTGTTAATGGAATAACTGGACATAGATGAAATAAATCTCAAACATAGAACATTTTGCACAAAAATTGGTTTAAGGCAGATCACAGATTTAAAAGCTAAAACTAAACTGTCCAGAATGAAACATTGAAGTAAATTTTGTTTTGCCATGTTAGGAAATGATTATTTTTAACCAATTCCAAAGGCACAAATATTTTTAATACAGCAAACATTGAAAAAAGTTATGTTCAAAAGCGAAGTCATCTCTTCCTTGAAAAGGACATTTAAGAAATGGAAAAGGCCAAGTCTTTTATCCAGAATATTTCTAATTTTAAAAATTTGAAATAGAAGATCACTAATTTAGTGAAAATTAGTCAAATGCTTTCAGTCACACATGATTTAACAAAAATTATATATATATATATATATATATATAGTGTGTGTGTGTGTGTGTGCGTGCATACTTATATGTGGTATGTATGTATGTATGTGTAATGGTAAAAATAAATCTATAAATAGTAACATCCTATATATACACAAAAAGAAGCTCAATCTCAGTAGCCACTAGAAGAACACAAATGAAAAGCATAACGATGTCCTGTTCGTTAGGACCTATTAGGTTAAAGAAATGAAGATATGGGCAGTATCAGGGGTTGATGTTACTGTACTCTCTGGAGCATCACTGACAAGTTTCTTTTAGCATGACATATACACTTTCCATACAGCCTAGTAATTCTATTTCCGGCCTTTATGCATAAAATGAAAACATGTATTCATAAAAGACAGGGCTACATAATCCAATAAATGAAGGTTTAAAAATTATATTAATGCAATTGAATATTAAGTAATGAAAAGGGACAAGATACTAATAGATGGAACTGGGGAATGAATCCAAACATTTTATTCATTTTTAGAAGCATGAGAAAAATAAGTGCATTTTAAATGAATCAATTTGCGTGAGAAGCTAAAACACAGCAAACTAATGTATTGTCATAGAAAAGAGATCCTGAGTTTTCTAGGCCAAGGAACTGATGAGGTAGCAAGAGAACATAAGGGATTCTTGAGTGAGTCACAGTATATTAAATATTTGGTTCACTGGGACTTTATACATTGATTTGGTGGTGTTTGCTTGGGTATATAAATCTATCACATATGCTTATAATGAGATTTTGCCTGCAAAAATTTGAAAGAAATATAATGTATAAATTCCAAAATAATACCATACCTTAGTGAAAACTGTCAAAAGAATCCATTTCAAAACTATTAAATGATCAAATTTTTGACATATAAGAAGGAAATACAAAGACTAAAAGAGTAACAAGGTAAGATAAATTTTTGAAAGTTAAAAAACAATCCCCCCACAGTACATTATATTTATGGACCAAAGAGAAAATGGGGAGAGGGGACATCTTCCTTTAAATGTAATGTGGTGGGTTGACAACTGGTGGTCAACTTGTAACAACACCCAGCTGAACTTAACCCGCATGGTGTGGGACACCCAGCTGAGGACTGTTGCCAGCACCGTAAGAGGCAGAACTGGAGAAGAAGAAGAGAAGCTGTTGGGTGCTGTTAGAAGCGGTAGGGAGCTGTTGGAGGAGGAGCTCGTCATGCTGGCCTTCCTGATGAACTTGGCTGTTCTCTTCCTTGGAGGAGCTCAGGACCTTCCTGTCACTGAGAATAGCTTCACTTCACTTGGGAGAACTCTGGTACCCACTTTGAGCATCACTTCCTGACTCTGGAGAAGAAGATGGTGTACTGCTTTGCCTCCAGGAGAAGCTTGTCACCTTGGCTTTCCTGATGGGATCTTGGCTGTTCTCATCACTGGAAGAGCACCAGACCTCACTGTTGCTGAGGATGGCTGTGATACTTTTCAGAGGAGCTCTGCTTCTTACTTTGAGAATTGCTTAATGGCTCCAGTGCAGATCCCTCAGCCTGCTAGCACAGATCCTTCATCCTGCTGGCATAGACTTCCTAGCTTCCACCACTGATCTTTGGACCCTACCAGCACAGACCCATGAAAGCAGGCCTTTATGAGATATTGTTATGGTCTCTAGGCCTCCAGCTAGACTCATGGAAAGCATTGTAATGGGATCTAGGTCTTCAGCTGGACTCATGCCAAGTACTACGGTGGGATCCAGGTGCTCAGTTGGATTCTTTGGTCTTTACTGTGTGGACAGATTTTGTGTCCAGCACAAAATCCTGTACTTGTTTTATATGATTCTTTGGCTGATTATGATAACTAATCTTATAAAATGTGTGTCTTATATGAAGTTGTTCTTGCAAAATCCCAAACTAAGACATGCAATATGAGAGGGATCATTTGGAAATCTTAGTATATTAGCAGTTAGACATTATTATGGGCTGAATTCTGGCTTTCAAAAAATACACTGAACGTGAACACCAATTCATTAGCATTATTTCCTTATCACAAGAGGCAAAGAAACACAGACGCGGAAAGAAGAATGCCTTGCATCAACACAGGCAAAGGTTGCAGCGGCTGGCCAAGAGACGCTGTGTATTGCTAGGAAACTATCATGACCTAGAGAAAATCAGGGAAGGGTTCTTCCCTACATTTCAGAGAGAGCTTGGCCCTGTATTCACACTTATATCAGGATTTTAGTCCACAAAACAGTGAGCCAGGGATTTCTATGGCTTTAAGCCCCTCAGTTTGTGATACATTATTATGTAAAACATGGGGGAAATATAGTTACCCTTTATTTATGACCAGTATGTTCTAAGTCCTTGGTGGATTTGTGAAACCTGATAGTTTATTGTATTACATATATTATACATTTGTAATCTTTTATGCATATATCTATGATACACTTTAAAGATTAGGCAAAGTACAATTTAACAATGATGTTATAATAAAATGGAATAGTTACAACAACATATTATAGTAGAATTAGGCAACTCTTATTTGACTCAAAATTACTTGTATATACTCAAACTTCCTGTGATCATATGTGAGGATACAGTTCCTATGTGAGCAGGTAAATTCAAGTGAATGCCAAAGGTGTCAAACTACCATGTAAGAGGTAATTAAACAGATACTACTTGGCTGCAGCAATTGATAGCAAAGAGGACCAAAATAAGTACATGAGACAAAGAGTGATCTTTTAATATTTGTCCAGACCAGAATACGTTGAGCTCTTTTATGAAAGTATACAACAAATATGAACTTACCTCTGATGTTTCTCTTCTACTATCATCCTAGAGAAATCAGAAACCCTGTATAGTGAGTTTTGAATGAGAAGATTAAAGAATAAAGATGCCATCTATTTAATATTTTCTAAGACAGATGACCTGTCTGTAACCTGCATAAATCAGAGGAAAATGCTTGCTGTCTCAATAAGTTTGAAGTGTTGATTAACATGGTATACATTACTGTTTCAAAATCAAGGCTGTGTTTTCTAAGCAATTTAATATTTTGACCACTTGAGGAGTTTAGAAAATCATATGTGTGCACACATTTTAATTCAAGGCTAAAGGAAACATGTAGAAATATCTTTAAAGGAAGGCGATAGAATGAAAGTAAAGTTGGAACTATTCTGTAATGCTACGACTACATCTATCCTACGATCTATTCTATAACCCTATGACTACATCTGAAATCAAAATCAAAATGAACGGAAGCCACATACTCCACATCTGACCTTAGATCACCAGGAGATAGAATGTGAAAACAACATACTACACGGTGATGTCCAACTTCATCAGATACTTTTTCTGAAGAAATTAAAATAATTCAACCCAGTGGAATAGTGCTAAGAGAAACGTAGACAAGACCATGTAGAAGTTGAAGTTTGTTGTAGTTGTTAGCAAACTGGGTGCATGAAGAACAAGGAAGATTGGAGAATGGCACATTTAGCAGCAAGAAAACTTTCCATGCAATTTTGAATAGTTGAATCTCTTTTGGGGGCACTGCAGTTGTCCCTGCACTATGAACAGGGAAGAACCATAATTACTCCGGGGACTTTGTGTTCCCTTAGTAGGATGTATGTTTTAAATATGAACTCTCATCTTTAGGGGTAATGCCCCAGAGGTAGGCTCATTTTATAACATCATACATAAAATATTTAATGGTTTACTGATAACTGATGCTTTAGGCACCTATTCCATGCTGACACAAAATACACGACATCTGGAGTTTAAAGGAGAGGTTTACTTTGCCTCAGTTTTCAGGGTTCCAGTCCATTATTGGCTGGCTCCAGGGCAGGGTAGCTTGGAAGGGGTAGGGCAAGGGAGAGCTGCTCAAGACAAGGTGAACACAAAGCAGGGAGTGCCCCCCAGAGGAGGTAGATATAACATTTCTGACCAAATATCACCTCCTAAAAGTGAGGCAGCCATGAGCCTCCATCATCCATCACCTTCAGAAAGTCCCACTTATGAGTGCATGAGCTCTGGGCAGATTTTTCAATCAAAGCCATCATATTAATATATAATAAATATTATCTCTTTCTTTTCCCCAAACAACTCTCCACATACACACTTGCACATACAAAAACATGGACAATCATAATGGCCTTTATAAAAACATCACATATATAGCAAAGCTGATGGCTAAAAAATACCAGCATTTTAGCAAACTTGTTTAAAAACATATTTGATGGACAATTGTTTATGTATTAATTATATTGTTTATATTGAAGTACACAACATGATGGGATGACATACACACACATGTAGTCCTCTATATATCATGAGGTTATAGCCTATTAAATGATCATAAGTTGAAAATATGATAACTTGAAAACTCCTTTAATACATCTACACTAGGGCTTAGCAACTTAGTACATCTTATTTTTAATTTTTTCATTTTAAATATTAAAGAACAGACAAAAAAAAAAGACAAAACCAAAACAGCATAAAAAAACAAAAATGATACATGACCTCAAAACAAAATGACAGAAATCTACAATTATTGCTACATTACATACTATTACCTTCAGTGAAGTTGCTCAGTCCACTAGACATAAGAATATAATATTGATCAAACAAAGACAGTAATAAGTAAAAATAAATAGATGGTAGATAGATAGATTAATAAATAAAAGAATGGAAATAATGCAGAGCTTCACCATACAAGATGGTAGGAGTTCAACAATGGTTCTTATATTGTGTATTGTTTTCAGACCAGTCATCATGATTACCAAATTCAAACATGCAAAATTGGTCAAGAAAAAGAAAATTTTAAGCACTGACTGTTCCTCCCAATTAACCACAGACATCAGCAATACACCTATTCCAGCTCTCCTTATATACACACATAAATTTTGTTTTTCATTTAAAAAAAACCCAAAATAACTAAAATAAATACATAAACAAAACAGCATAGAAAGCAATAAAAATGATACAGAATTTCAAAACATGGTGACAGGATATTAACAGTGGTTGTTATGTTACATAATGTCATCTTCAATATGGTTGCACATATCACCAGATATAGGCATGCAAGGCCGATCGCAGAATGTGTAATTAATCAAACAGTGCATCTTGGAATGCTGATGTTTTTCTTCTTTATAGTTATTCATCCTGGTCCCCCATAGCAAGGGGCAGGATAAACTATACAGCAAAAACTCAATATGCTACACACTGAATAGATTAATTCAATACGCTGCTAAGTAGGATTTTAGACCCCTTCGTGCTGCACAGATGCCACTTCGGGCCTCCTGACCTGCGTCTGCCACGTCCCCACCATCGTGCTCTGCTCTTGCATTCCTTCTTTGTGTATTTGATGTTGTGTTTTAGATTCTCCATCAAAATGGCATCTTACCGACGTGGTTCTTTCTGCCTCGGGCTCACGTCGCTCACATCATCTTTCTGGGTTTCGCCCATGTTCTTGCAAATGAATAAAAATCTCCATTTTTAAGGTGGAATCTTGTTCCATTTTGTGGATGTGCATACATTACCAAGTTTTTGCTTGCTTGCTTGTTCTTATTTAACCTTCCCTTGAAGAATACTGAGGTTGTTTCCATATGTGAGTTTTTATAAGCAATGCTACAATAAAATGTATGTACCAAAGTATGTAGGAGACAGTTATTTTATTTTTTGAATAAGAAAATGTTTCCTGGTCATATGGAAATTCTATTTTAAATATTTTTGAAATCCCCATACTATGAGTTTTCTTATACATAAATAATTTTTCTTAGATGGGTAAATATCTGTATTTATTACAGTCATATGTATATATGCATTATTCCAATAAAGTTTTTTTATAGAAACATACATAGTCATGACATCTAAAATTTCCATCAATCTGAATGAATTTTGTTTAAGTAGAAAAGATTAAAAATGAATCAATTTGTAATAAAATGTTTACATTAAAAAATAATACAAATTGTGTCCTTAATTCAAAAACCATATGAATGATACTATTTTTAAAATTGTATGAATTATAATCTGTAACTGATATGATACTGTTTCTGGTCTCAGGATATGAGTCAAATGGTCCTTCAAAAAACAGGGCATATTTGTGTGAAATTGTAGGGAACTTTTATATTTCAGAGGCACATTTATATATGTGTATATGTGTATGTGTATCTCTGTATGTTAATCCATGGTAGTTGCTGGGTCCATTCTGAGCTGTGAGGGCAGCCTCTGAGCCGTTCCCTCCATTCTTCTGCTCTAAGGTACTTATCCAGAAGAAGAGCAAGACTGGTCCAGCTGGACAGGACAGAGATAAAAATACTGGCTACTAGAACCCGAGAAAGGTCTAGGGTGACGTGGCTGGAAGGAAAAATAACTTCTTCTCTTCTATTGTAATTTGTCACTATCCATTCTATGTTTAGAGGTAGGAAGGAGAGATTTTGAGTGCTCCTAATGCACAGAAATGATAGCTGTTTGAGGTGATGGATATGCTTATTTCAGTGATTTTATTATGCACATTGTGCACTGAGTGGGTCTGTATAATGTACTTGCTATCCTATAGCCCATAATAAGTGTCAAAAATTAAAAACAAATGATTACCTGAATAGAGTCACCCCGAATACTTTCTTTCTGTAACACATGTGTGACTCCAGAGTAGGAATTTTATTAGAATATTTAGAATAATGCCCTTGAAATATTTTAAAATAATCTCTCTGAAAGAAGGCACAGATGTTTTAAGCAGTTACTGCTCACCCTGATGCTATTGTAGCAGCTGAAATGATCTCTCCAAATGTGTAGGTGAAGGTAGCTGAAATAAATTAACTAACACTCCTATCTGCCTATTTCTGATGCGATGAATTTCATTTCACTTAAAATGGAGAGCAGACTTTGTCTCCGAAGCCCGGGCCGGTGGTGTGGCCTTGCTGAAGACAGGGATTTGTGTGCAGCACATCGCTCTGGGTCTCCCTGTGTGTGACCCGCGTCCATGTAGGAGATTCCATCTCCAGTTCCATTCACTGAAACTCCACCAGGGTAAGTTTGTAATTCTTTTTGACACTAAAGCCAACTTCATTGTCTCTTCATTTCCTTTAAGCATACTGCCAGGATGCTGGGCACTGTCTGTAAACATGGCCATCAAATTTGGTGATGTATTACACATAAACACCTGCCTCACATTCACTCATTTATCTTATTTCTAGGTCACCTATCCAGATACTGTACTTACTAAGCTCTAAGTCCCTGTTCTGACAGTTCTCCTTGAGTTTTACGAGATGTCTATAGACAGGTAAGTCTCAAACTGTGAAGAATACAGCCAGAGTACGCTACCATGCGTTGGGAGGTACTGTGTCAGAAAAATAACAATAGGGGAAGACCATCTGTAATGCTAATACGAGAACCTAATAAATACATATTTTAATTATTTCAATTTAGCTATTTCATAACTTACACAGATTTCAAAATGGTATAGTTTACACAACGTATCATAATTTTTAGGATGTAAACATGGTGGTGCATACTTATAATCTCAGGACATGAGAAACTGAGGCAGGAGGAGTGCTGTGAGTTCAAGGCCAGCCTGAACAACACAGCAAGACTCTGTCTCAAAACAAAATAAAACAAAACAGAGAGAGAGAGAAGCAAACAAAGGAACAAAGAATGAAATGAGATGTGTTATCAAACAGCGGAGGTATTAATACTTCATGAAGTGGATAAATAGATCACCATATTCCAAGTCATAATAGAGATAAAGTTTGAAGTGCTATTTTAATTTTATATTTAAATATTATGGTTTGTGTCTGAATGTCCCCCCAAAGCCTCATGCAGTCATGGGCAGCTTCTAGAGTTTATGATTGATTCGTGATCCAATGCTGGGATTACGGGTGTGAGTGCTGCCCCGTCCTGGTGCAGGTAGTTTGCATACAGTGTAAAGGAGGGAGAGGGGCTGCCTGCCACCCCTCTTACCTTTTCCTCTTGTTTCTTTCACTGTTCCACTACTATGAACTGCTGCCATCTACCATGAGCCACTCTGGCTTGGAGCCATCTGATTATGGACTGAAAGCTCCACAAACTATGAGCTAAATAAACCTTTCCTTCTTTATGTGTGTCAGGTATTTTGTCTCAGCAAGGAGGGAAAAGTAAACCAAAGCAGAATTTTGTACCAGGAGTACAGTCGAGGGCCCGGATCCCTGACCACTCTGAACCTGATTCTGAGGAGCAAATTCTCCGTTTGGCTGCCATTTTGGAACCTGGTGCAGTTCAGCCTCTGCCTGATTCTGGCACACAGGGTCACTGCTACCATTCTAGAACACGGTGCTTTGCACCTTTCTTCTCAAAGCAGTCCTTCACCTTTGCAGTTTTGAGGCTGCAATGGATGGCAACTTGCTGCTTCTGATGATCCCCTCAGGCCATTTTTTATAGCCTCCTGTTCCTTCTCAGCATTGGAGATCTCCTCAGTTCTATCTTTGTAGTCCAGAGCTTTACTGGAGCTTTTTTCCTGACCAGACTCATGTTTTAAACCATCCTGCTAAGCTCATTGCTCTTGATTCTCAACATAAATCTGGCTAAAAGCCCCGAATAATAGTCCTGCATCTGCCCTAAAATTTGACTGCCTTAAAATTTCTTTTGTCAAGTTAATCAGTACTCCATCCTTAATCTCCATCTCAGGAAACATCTCTGGACAAGAGCAAAATACAGATAAACTTTCTGCCAAGCCATAACACACATTATCTGGAGTCTGACAACCAATACAGTCCTTCTTCCCAGCAGAAATCTCTTGAACCTGGTCTTTACTGGCAGGATTTGTATCAGCCTTCTGGTTTTCTGAGCACTGACTAGAATCTTTCATACAGAACCGCCAAAGGCATTCTAGCTTCTCTTTCAGGTGATATCTCCAAACCTTTCCAAGCTCTTCCGACAAGCCATTCCCAAAGGCTCCTGAACCACACGGTCAGGTATAATCACAGCAATGACTCCAGTCTTCTGGTACCAAATTCTGCCTTGGTTACTCTTTGCTAAGCCGAAATACCTGACACCCAAAATTAAGGAAGGAAAAGTTTATTTAGCTCACAGTCTGTGGAGCTTTCAGTCCATATTTGGCTGGCTCCAAGGAGAGTGGCATATAGCAGAGGGAAACAGTTCACAGTGGCAGAAAAACAGCAAAAGCAAGAGCAAAGAGGGACGAGTGGCAGCAAGCAGCCTATTTCCCTCCTTTACAGTGAATGCAAACTATCTGTCCCAGGGTGGGTATAGCACTCCCACCCACAATCCCAACACTGGACCATGAGTTAATCACAAACACTAGAAGCCCTCTCCATGACTGTATGCGGCTTTAAGGGGACATCCAGACACAAACCGTCCCATTCAAAGGCACAAGACAAACATTACCATTCCAAAAGTTACAAACAGGAAGATACAAAGTACTGAGACTAAAGCAAGTCCAAAATCCAGCGGGGCAAACATTAAGTCCTGTCATTCCATGTCCAGCATCTGAAGCAATCTGTGGCACAATGTGAGCTCCAAAGGGCCCACATGATTCTATGCTGTGGTACTTCCGGTAGTCACAGCACCCACGGCATCTCTCTTACCCTCACTTTTCTTTCTCCTTGCAGCTTTCCTCAGGTAATCCACATTCCTGGCTTTGCCAAACTTCTGGTATCTCCACTACACCTTTCTCATCACACAGCCCCACACACCGCCTTCTCAGAGGCACACTGCCTGGCCACCAAGGTCTTCTGAAATCTAGGTGGAAGCTTCTCTAACCTAGGAACTATTGCATTCTGCATGTGCCTCAAGCCAGTGCTAAGGTTGCTGCCAGCTGGAGCAGTACCCAGGCTTTCTCCTCTCTTGACTGCAGCGCTCAAATGCCTGTGTATTGGTTTATTGAAAGGAATAATTAATGTTTAATTATTTGATCAATCTTGAGCACCTATATCTTGTCATTGGTGCAACTACTTTGAATGTAACAATCATACAGGAACCACTGCTGATTTCCTATCATCTTGTTTTGAAATTCTGTGTCATTTTTATAGTTTGTGTGTTGTTTTGATTTATCTTTGTTTTTGTTATTTTGTTTTTTATTTCTTTCTTTTCAAAATTAAAAAAATTAAAGTGGGGATTCAGAAGAATAAAATAATGGAGCAATTTTACTAACAGCACCTAAGTGGAAGAGGAAGACAGAGAAAAGATAATAAGGGAACAATGACTTACTGATTTCCATTGTCATTGTATGCTGGGCATCACTGGGGTGGAGGAGCTGTGTTCCTGAGGATTTCATTGACTGTATAGCTAGAATTTGAAATTAAGAACACTAATTCTACTTCTAGAAAGCATAAGACACTGAGGAACAAGGAGTGTTGGGGGCAAAGCTGTCTGTATCTCGGGTGTCTAGGACGAGGTCCCTGCTTCTCATGAGTTTTGCTCCTGAGCTTTGCTCAGGGGAGCTGATGCACGAAGTGACTTGGCCTTCCTCTGAGATAATATAGAAACTTCTCTCTTGTTCTCTTATTCCCTGGGTAACCACCAAGGCATGGTGTTTGCTGAGGATTAGATGTTCTTCTGTTCCAGATCCCACCCTCCCTTTAATTTCTCCTGTAAACATCCTCCTATGCGGACTGTATAAATAAACGTGCTGCGGTTGTGGAGCTGTCCTTCCTCCCACCAGGAGAGGGCGCCACTCGATCTCAGCTTTCTGCATCTCGACTCTTGTCGTCTTTCCTCCATCCTCCATGTTCCTCCCTCCAGAGTTTCAAGAGCTGAACTGGGCGTGGCAAAGGAAGAAAGACGGGTTTGAAAACCACCCCTGCCGTTTTTCCCTTACTTATAAGGGAACTAAATTGGTAACATTTGTCACTCCTCTTTTTATGAAAGTGGATAATAATTTAGGGAAATCTGGATTATCTGATACTAAATTAAAATCCAAACTACTCTCCATAAAAGACCCTATTTAAATTTCAAATTGTATTTATTTTATTCGGCCAGTATGTATTGGACATTTAAAAATGTTTTTTATGTATTTTCTTTTCTTTTTTTTTTATTTTAAAAAAATAAAAGTACAAAAACATATTAACAAACAGACACCAATTACCATAAAAAATAGTACAATCACAACTAATCTATAGACAAGGTGACATGGTCTCAAGAGTGGTTATTGCTTTATCCATTGATATCTCCGAAGTGTAAATATATGAACCCATATACAGACATGCAAATTTAGTCAGACAATTAATCCTCTCAACAACAGAAAAAACA
Source organism: Dinomys branickii (assembly GCA_004027595.1). NCBI lineage: Eukaryota > Metazoa > Chordata > Mammalia > Rodentia > Dinomyidae > Dinomys > Dinomys branickii. Next base: position 696 of record PVLD010019207.1, on the reverse strand, counting down.
CAAAAACCAAAAATCCAAGGAAAAAAACAAAACAGGCAAACAACAACAACAACAAAACAACCAATAGTTGCTGCTTTGCATAATGATATCTTCGAAGTGTGTGTTCAGGATAACACATACAGACATGCAAGATTGATCAAATAACCCGTCATCGATTATTCCTTAGCATTAAGTGATATAATACAATAGTAGAACCATGTTAGCCCTCCTGCGTATATGTATATTCATATATATATACATACATTTTTGTCTCTTTCTTTTCTCCTTTCCCTCGTCCCATCTCTTCTTTGTTTTAGAACAGATTTCCTTCATGTCTCTTAGTTTATATTCCCACGCTCGGGTTCTGACACCAGTGATACAATACATTGCCTGCACATGTATCACTGATTTATTTCACTTATGAGTATGGACTCCAGTTTTGACCACTTGGGTACAAAGTCCCCAAAACTGTCTTCTTTTGTAGCTGAATAATATTCCATTATATAAAAATGCCACAATTTTTTAATCCAGTCTTCTGTGGATGGGCACTTGGGTTACTTCCACATTTTAGCTATTACAAATTGTGCTGCTATAAACATGGGTGCACATATATCAGAGTGATATGATGTTTTCAGATCTTCTGGGAAAATACCCAGAAGAGGAATAGCTGGTTTGAATGGAACCTCTAGACCTAGTTTGCGGAGAAATCTCCAAACG